>QEPC01009344.1:338442-352279 GCA_003113815.1 Sphenodon punctatus | reverse complement strand
CCTGCTGTTCAGGAACAGTGACTAGCTCAGAAGGTGTTGGGAAGGGGGGAGGCAGATAATTAGTTTCGTTTCTTGCAAGCCTCTCCACCCCTGGTGCCTGGAAGTCTGCTCCTCAGTGACTGACACCTCCCTGTCATGTTTGACCTTCCAGTGAACCTTTTTTTGCCACCTGAACTCATCCGAACGCGATCCGAACTGACCGAATTGTTCGGCCATTTCTCCATTTGGTGTTCGGTTTGTTCGGTATGTTCGCGTTCCTGTTCGTTTTCGAGTTCGGTCGTCCGAACAGGCCGAGTTAGGGCCAAACTCTGAAGTACCAAACCACGTTTGCCCATCCCTAGCTCATGATGGAAAATAGGAAGGTCCCCACCCATCTAGACCCTGGAATCCTCAGCATACACAGACTTACTGGTTGGCAGTATGGGGGTCTGGTAGCCAACAGGCAAAGGCATCTCAGAATCGGTAACAGAAGCACAATCCAGTTGGGACACACCTCCAAAAATGTGCAGGTACTGTCATCCCAGATGCCAAGGTATCTGCCACCCCTGGGGAACCCAGCCTACAGAAGAAAAGAAATAGAAAAGGGAGTGCATAGATATTTTCTCCCTTCTCTTTCAAGAACCTGTCACAGAGTCCAATAATTGTGAAAAGAAAAGGATACTGGAGAAGATCAAGAAGCCTGAAGCTGAGAGGAACTGGAATAACTGGGTGTCAGTTTATGCAGTCTATATGAAGGTGGTGTTACAGGCACTATGGCAGCCATCCTCAGTGCTGAAATACCACTTCTTATGGTGCCTTTCAAGGGTCTGCCTGGCTGTGCTATGATGAGATATTTCTTATGAGGGGGTTCATTAAACCAAGGATGTACACATTCTTCATTTGATGCAGTGGTTCACATGGTTAGGTCGTGTGGTAAGGGGGCCCTCCTAACCTCCTAACACCGTGTGACGTCAAGCCTGCTTTCCATATCCTACACATAGACCCAGATGAATTGACCTGTTAGGCTTTTGTTTTGAAGGGAATTATTACTTTGCTAAAGCTATCGGCTATTTTGGTGTCCTGTTCAGCATTTGAAACATTCAGCTGGGCAATTGAGTGTGTGGCCAGGTGGCTCGACTGGCAGCACACATCTTCTTTGTTATCTGGATGCTTATATATTTTTGGGTCCCCACTGGAAGTGCACCTGGCTGCTTACTGCCTTCCAGGACTTGGCCAAGGACCTAGAGATACCACTGGCTCCCAAGAAAACAGAAGGGCCTACAGAATCCCTCATATTGGCCCTTTTTACACAGACACTCTAACACCCATAAAATGGGTGTTACATTTTATTATACATGGTGCAGGGCAACACTGCAGCCAATCACCATGGGCCCTTTGCACACATGATGCCTCCACCCAGTTCATCTGGGTGGAGATGGGTGTTGGCTGGTGGGGAGCACTTCCCTGGGTGGAGATGGGTGGGGGCATCCGTGTAAATGCCACTTTGCTCCAGGCCAACACCCATCTCCACCCACACCCACCGGAGCAACCGGAAGCCATGGAGGTCATGGATATGGATAACAGACCACAGCATAGTCTAATGGGCCCACCAGGCAGCACGTCAGCAACCATTGGTGCAGAATCTAGGCCTGGATCAGTGAGCAAACATGACCTGGTTTGGCTTCCACGGGATCAACTGTTGCCCAGACTGAGGATATATTAAAGTTCAACTGGTTGAAAAAACTTGCCCAATTGGTCTGGGATGGAGCTGATCTCCTACACCAGAGATGTACCTCCTACACCAGAGATGTTCCCTACGTGGGAAATTCTTGTACCAGGCACTGACAGTTAGGATAGTTTGGTCCAACATATTACAGAGGAGGAGTCTGTGTGAGGCAGATCATCCAGCAAAGGTTGATAGAGCCCTCAGCAGCAAGGCCATAGGCAGATGGGTGCAGCCCATCATTCATATGGGCATTCAATTCCAGATCCCTGCCCTGTTCAGACCAAATGGGATACATCTAACTCCTGGGGGTAATGAGGTTTATCTGCAGGAGTTACACATGAGTGTCATGGAGGCATTAGGTATCCAGTTTGGGGTGACATGAGTTCTTGAAGCATTTAATTGAACCTGGAACATATAGAAATCATTCTGTTGTGACTTGAGTGGGAGGTGGTGTGTCGGGGCTTATTGAACTTATTGGTCCAGGAGCCAGCGGCGACCTCTCGCTTTGGCACAGGGGGCACTGACCTGCTTAGAGTCCCAGCACCAAAGCACCCACGCTCAGCACCATTCCGGTGCGCCCAGGCACCCAGTACTGGCCCAGCATCATTCCAGATGCGCGGGGGGCCGGCACTGAGGGCCCATATGCATCCGGAATGGTGCTGGGCCGGCACTTGGGGCTTTCTTTGAGTCCCGGCGTCTCTTCAGTGCATGCACGTCAGCTGGTGAGACTTTCCTCCCCGGGCTGGCGTGCATGCGCTGAAGAGACGCGCGGGGAGACTTTTCTGTAGGTCGGCACTGCCACCGACCTACAGAAAAGCTGCACGCGCAGCTTTGGGCTGTGTGTGTGGCCACCTTGGGCAATGGGTTCTAATGGAACCCATATCCCAAGCTATTTAAATTGTCTAGAGGGGTGGCTCAAAGCTCAAAGCCACCCCTCTAGGCTCCACTGCGGCTGCGCCAGGCCAGGCGTGAAATTTGCAGGTGGGTGAGGTCTTTCAGACCTCGTTCCCTCGCTCCCAGAGTTGCGGGGGTGGCCACACGTGTTCCTTCCTGCTGCAGCGCGAGCAGGTAGGTGGTGGTCTGGGCTGGGGGGATTTGGTCTGGTGCCCCAGACACGGGGACATGTTGGCTGGGGGGACACATGATGGGGGTTCTCTGGTTTAATGGGTTTATAACTGGTTTAGATCGGGTTCTTAGCTGTTTCATATGGTTTTTAGCGGTGCATGGCTTTATATCGCTGGTTTTCNGGGGGGGGGGGCACATGATGGAGGGTGGGGAGACACAGATGGGGGGCATGATGGGGGGTGGGGAGACAGATGGGGGAGGTGCAGATGGAGGAGACTGATGGACATGATGGGTGGTTAGGGTTATCTGTTTTTAATGGTTTTATATCGGTTTTATGTTTTTAGCTGTTTATTTGGTTTTATATCTGGTTTTTAGCTGTTTTAATGGTTTTATAGCTGATTATTAGCTGTTTATATGGTTTTATAGCTGATTTATAGCTGTTTTATATGCTTTATAGCAGGTTTATATCTGGTTCTTAGCTGTTTTAATGGTTTTATAGCTGTTTTTTAGCTGTTTTATCTGGTTTTTAGCTGTTTTAATGGTTTTATAGCTGGTTTTTAGCTGTTGTAGCTGTTTTTATAGCTGTTTTTTAGCTGTTTTAATGGTTTCATACTTGGCTTATATCTGGTTCTTAGCTGTTTCATATGGTTTTTAGCTGTGAATGGTTTTATATATCTGGTTTTCTTGTTTTTATATATCTGTGCATTCCCTGGCCTGGGAATAAAGTTGGTTTGTTCATGATCAGTTGCAATGTGGGTTTTGTTCAATCGATTATGTGCAGTATTTGTTTTGCTGCTGCCTTTGGGGGTCCCTGAATGACTTGTGGGAATGGTTTGAATCTGCAGATTTGCTGAAACTGACATTTGAACCTGTGAATATAACCTGCCTCAAGAAATTGCTGGATAAGCTGCACTTGTTGTTCACAGGTGTGACTTTACATACAGTCTAAAACGTTGAGAAGGAGGAGTGTGATCCAGGATAGCTTCATTTTTCAAGTGAGTATCATATGGAGTGCTATACCCACCTGTGTGAAAAAAATTCCTCTAACATTCAGTATGATTCCTGTAGCATAGTGAAAAGTTCGAATTTTAACTGCTATACAGTATACACATTCCACCTGTAGAGCCAAAATCAGAAACTTTTCCCATGTGTCAGGAAGGGTGTTGGTTTGAATTTCTCACATAGTTGTTGGTCCTACTGCTTGCTTCTGTCAACTACTGACCTTTATTTTTGCCAGTTCAAGAAAGAGCCACTAGTGTCAACGTACCAGCTGACAAAAGTATTTGGAAGCTTACTGGAACATTAACAGTAGACCTACTGGAATCACTGTAAGTCCTTCAAGAGCGCACAGTTTCTTTATCCAAAACTATATGAGTTCCTATGTATAAATGATGCAAATTGTACAGACACAAATTCTTACAATGTATACATTTTATTTTACAGATCAAGCAGAAAAGAAGTCCAGTGAAAATGAATTCTGTGGATGCACTGCTTGCAAGGCCTTTCACAACACTGACCCTGGATGAAAAGATGCGTGTCAAAGAACTCGGCCCCGACCATCCAGATATCCAAATTCAGCAACCTACAGAAGAGAAAGGGAAACGCTACACACGCAAATTTGGCCCGGGATGGTATGAAAGGAAGACATGGCTCTGCGGCAGTGTTTCCAAGAATGCCTTGTTCTGCTTCCCCTGCTTGCTATTTGGCGGTGAAGCAGTGTGGACAAAGGTTGGCGTTACAGATGTCAAGCATCTATCGGACAAAACCAAAAAACATGAAGCATCTCGCAGTCACATGGAGAGCAGTCTACAGCTGGCGCTGCTTGGGAATACAAATATCCTACAGCAATTGGATGCGGGACATCGTGCGCTAGTGCGAAAGCACAATGAGGAAGTAGATAACAATCGCCACATTCTGTCAAGAATAATAGACTGTATACGTTTCTGCGGTGGCTTCGAGCTTGCATTACGTGGACACGACGAAACAGAGAACTCGCTGAATCCTGGTGTGTTTCGAGGGCTTCTGAATTTGATGGCAACGATTGATAAAGCTATGGAAGACCACTTGAAAACTGCAAAGGTGTTCAAGGGAATTTCAAAGACTATTCAGAATGAGCTATTGGACTGTATGCTCACAGTGGCTAGGGAGTTCATCATCAAGGAACTGCAGTCGACCTAATACGTGGCTATCCAGGCTGATGACACGATGGATATATCCACCCACTGCCAATCTATACTAATTTATCATTACATCGATGGAAGGGGTGAGTCTGTTGAATGATTTCATGGATTCAGCAAACTACCAGACTCACGTGCTGAAACTGTATCTGCAGCATTGCTAAAACAACTAGAAGCTGTTTTCCCTCCAGGCACTAGCAAGGACAAACTAATTGCGCAGAGTTATGATGGGGCAAGTGTAATGTGAGGAGTGCATGGAGGCGTCCAAAAGCTTGTACGTGATGTGTACCCCAATTCCCATTACGTTCACTGCTATGCCCATCAGTTAAACTTAATAATGCAGCAAGCAGCATCCACAGTCGAAGGTAAAATATTCTTTGCAGGCATGTTCGGTTTATCTGTTTTCTTTTCCTCATCACCAAAAAGAGTTGAGGTGCTGGACTTAGTTGTCAAGAAAAGAGTTCCAAGAGCACCTGCCACACAGTGGACCTTAAATAGCCGTGTTGTGAATGTGGTATATGAGAACTGAGAAGTGTTCATTGACTGTTTTGATGAAATACGATCTGGACACTTTGATGCTACTGGTATTTGTGAGGCCAGTGGGTTGTTAAATATGCTGGAAGGTGACAGGCAGTTCCTCTTCTTTTTGTTTCTATTTCACAAAATAATGCTGCAAGTGGACATACTCTACAGACAGCTCTAGACAAGACAAACTGATTCTGTAGCTAACCAGAGATTCACTACAAACTTCATTACAAACATTAATACAATGAGAGGGTCCATTACAGATCTGTGGGAAGAATTGCCTGAAAAGTCACAGCTCCCCAGAAAAAGTACCAGGGAAACCCTTCAACGCATAGCGCACGAAGTGTGTGATATTATCCTCTCGCAAGCAAAAGAGAGATTTGCATTTACCAATCACTTGGTAAGTGCAACATTGGTGCAACTAGACTTGTTTCCAGCTCACAAGTACTTTCCAATGGAAGTATTAAAAGACACAGTGGAAGCATATCTGATGCTGCAGAAAGAAAGGTTGAAGACAGAACTTTCTCTTTTGCATACAAGAGAAGAATTCTGTGGTGCAAAAGATGCTTCTGGATTATTACAGAAACTCCTTGAAAACAATCTACATGAATGCTTCTCAGAGACTGTATCACTACTTTGGATCATTATCACAACACCAATGACCACAGCTGAATCTGAGAGATCTTTCTCAGTTCTAAAGAGAATTAAAACATTTCTACGAAACACCATGGCTGAAGACCGATTAAATGCATTGGTGATGCTGTCGATAGAAAAAAGACTGATCAGACATATCCCACAATTTAATCACAGAACAATTGAGCTCTTTGCACAACTTAAAGACTGCTGTGAGGATTTTCTGTATAAGCAGTGATTTGTTCTGTGTTCAATGCTTGTTTCCCCCCCTTATATGTATTGAAATCTTAATGATATTTTTGGTAGGTGTTCTGATAAGTTATATATGTATTGAAATCCTAAATATGTTTTTGGTAAGTGTTCTCACAAGTTAAGTAAGTATTTATAAGTAGGGTATTTATTTATAAATGAGGAGGGGACTGTATAAATAAAGTTGTTCTTAATTTCCACATGTTATCTCTTATTCATGTTCGATAGCATGCTGTGCACGATGATAGGGCCCTATTTGTTTGGGCATGCATTGGCTCCACCTACTGTTTCCCTGACTCCACCCCTAGGTTAGGCTCCACCCCTATTTTCACCGGCCCGCTGCTGGTAAAGCCAGCGGCAGCCCGGCCTGCCTTAGTGACCCAACAACCTCAAAACTCACCAGCAGCCACCGCCAGGGACCCAGCTCCCCTGGAGGAAATAGAGGGACTGCATCTTCTCTTAGACTGGGCGGTCGGTCTAGGCCCAGTGCTGTTACCGCCTACTGCCTCCTCCTACCACCCCGCTCCCCATGTCTGCTAGGGGGAAATGGGTGGTTTGGTGGATAGATGCAATACTGGACAGGGTCAGGCTTGGACACTCTGATGCTCTGGGCTGGGAAGGATCCCCAGGTAATCCCAGTAGGGGCTTGTCTCCATTGGCACTGGACCACAATAGCCCTGGATACCTATTGTTTTGTTTAATGTCACGTCTGCTGTGGCCCAGCATGACCTAGCCCAGATAGGGTCCATCATGACTGGTGCCATGACCGGCATAGCTTCCCGTCATGGCAGGGGTCAGAGGGCAGGGTGCTGGGTGCAGTGCAAGGGTTGTTGTCTGCATGACCATCCTCCCCAACAGCCTGGCCATGTGAACGTGTGTTGGCCATCCCAACCCAGTCTGGACAGTGTGCCCCGCAGCTTCCTGACTCAGGTAGGGGTGTGATGGTGGCGTGCCCCCCTAGGGTATTTCCACCCTATGATAGTTTAGTCAGATTCCTCCTTTTTACCAGCAGTGACCTAAGTTTAACCTCCCTCGGGAGGTCTCTCTCTCTCTCCCCTCTTGCCAGAATCCTAACAACTGTAGAGAACATTGCCTTAGTGTCAAGAGTCCTTGAAAATTTAGGATTTACATTTTTTTATTTAGTTGTGTTTTGTTCTACCTTCTCACTATGTTGTGTGTCGCCCTATGTGTTAATATCCTTGGAACAAAATGACATTTCCTAAGATGAAAATGAGCATGTTAATCTAAAGAGCACAAGACTTTATGAAGAAAAATTCAATATATAATTCTTTTTGGCAATCAAAATATATTTCCTCTTAGGAAAAGATATCCTGAATCTATTTTAAATCAAGAATGCAATCTCTGTTTGATGTAAATGTCAACAGGATTAAGACTAGCTTATATTAGTTTTTATTTTAAAAAAATATTTATTTTTTAAAGTTTTACTGTTTTTCATAAAACAAATGTATTGTCCCACTAAGTTGAATGTTTCATGATTCAGAACAAAGTAATTGAAAGCAGTATCTTGAGGATACAAGTTTTTAGTTTTTTGTTTTTTTTTAAACTGGTAATTTTCTTAGTGCAATGCTGCATATAGGGACATTGTGGCCTTGTGTGAAATGGTGTCTTGGGCTACCTTTTAATATAGGAATGTGTGACGAACACACACTTATGCCATTTTTAAACATTTTAAGCTGGGGATGGGTGTACACTGGGTGTGTGCCCACACCCACGAACCACCCATTCATGCCCCTGCACAGAACAAATGAGAAATAACCGGGTTGCTCCGTTTGGGGAGATGAGTGGGAATGGGTGGAAGTGCATGGGTTGCGGGAGTGCACACCCACTCACCGCCACTTTTAGATGGGTGTTTGTACACGTGTCGACTGGGAGGGCATGTGTGGTTGAATCCCATCTGAAAATGGCTCAAGTCACAAATTAGAAAAAAGAAATGTTACTGTAATCAATTTTTTATGCTCATTTCAACATAATATGCTCTTCATTAGTTACAGATCCTTGCATGTGACCCATCCCCTCTCCAGAACTACCACGGGACCTCCATGGCCTGGGATCCCCACATTTTAGGTAGAGATGCACATTTGCTACCCATGGGAAATACTTGCATTTTTTGGATACCCCCAACGAGCAGCTGATGGGATACCCATCAGGTGCCCAGTGACCAAAAATGTGGGTATTACAGACTGACTCACCTCACTGCCGGGTTTCTGCTCCTCTAGTCTGATCACTGCTCACTTCTTATACCACCAGTATGCTTTAGAGCCAGTGTTCCCTAATGAATAAGATGTTGTTGGTGTAATACTTGGGGATCAGTGTTCAAACCCACTATATACACCAACTCATGGGAGATCGGGCAAGTCACTGTCTCTCAATATCACTTCCCTTGCTGTAAAATAGGAACAAAATGACCTACCACACAATGTTGTTGTGATGGTGAACTGGATAAGAATTGTAAAGCACTTTGAACAATGTCCAATAATATCCCTGGACCAGAGAATGCTTATGGGGTACATGAACCTTACACAGCCAATGGCACAGCTATACAAGGGCCAGGGAACACAGCTCCCTGATGCATCTGCATCTCCTGCCATGAGGGTGTGAGTGAAAGGCTATTCCATCTTCTTCTCCAGGGTGTATTTCAAGTTCAACTTAGGTTATTTTCAGACGTGACAGGGACGCTTCTAACCACACTAAACCACAGTGGATTTGGTATGGTGGCAGCAATCCCATGCATGTCTATTTGCTCCCGGCCAGATGTTTACCACAGTGAACACCCGGTTGGGATCAAATTGACCACGGTTCTGGAGGTGAGGCTGGTCTCACCTCCAGAACCGTGGTTAGTTTGGCCACGATCCGGGACCGGGCTGGGAATGACCATGGGTAACAATTGTTACCCAGTTCCATCCCAGAATCAGGTCCCAAGTACGGAATGGGATCGGGTGCAGAGGCCTGATTGGCCACTGCACCCGCCTGTCATGCTGACAGCACGGGGGTGTGGGGCTGAGAGGCCACACGTCGCGCTGCACAAGCCCGATTCCCCACTGCAATCAGGCCAACACATCTAAATGATGACTGGCCTGATCACGTTCCAGATCCCGGTCCAGGTTTCTGCATGCTGGGCCTGGAGGCCCAGTATGTCTGAAAATATCCTTAGTTATGCCCCTGCTTAAGGATGTATCCTGAAACAGATCACCCATAAAGACTAAGATATGTGCTGTATTAAGTGCTTGTGGGATTGACCCTTTTTAAAAGAGTCATTACCTCAGAATTCATGGCTAATATTTCCCAACTGGGAGTAGATGTAGAAAGTTGCAGGCCAGCTGAGTGGGATGACTATATAATTCAGACCCTGAAGCTTAGTACCAGGACCAACCACCAGGTGAGAGACTGAACAGTTATGCCAGAGAATTTCCTTTGAAGAGAACCTGAGGAAAGATAATCAAGGGGCTAAGCCAGGAACCTTGACTGAGAAAATATCTCCAAGTGAAGGCCCACAGAAAAGGACCTGAAACCTACAGGAGGCAAAAGTATTGGTTTGTGTTTGTACCTGTAAAATAAACACACATTGGTGAAGAGACTGAATGAATCCCGCTGTTCATCGTCAGTGGGGCGCAGTGGAGACCTGCAGCTGTAAATACTTGTGATGGCAGTCCTATTGTTTGCATCATCTTTAGCTGCAAGACAGGAAACAGATGATAATAACTCCCCAAATTCATCTGTTTTTGATTTCTAGTTCAGTCATAATGTAATTATTATCTGTGCCAAAAACAAACTCAGTACATAATTTCAAAAGCGAGTAAACCTTTAGCAGTTGGTTAATATTCTCATGATTGTTTGGCATAGCTGTAGCAGCTGTGACATCTGAAAGGAAAATGGAGGGGGAAAGAGATGACAGCAATGAATCATGTTGCTTCTAAGTATGCTTTATGGACTTGTTTTGAAAAGGAGTGTCCTTCCACCTTAAAAAAATTATTGGCTGAGGAGAAGCAGTGGTATACAGAAAACTTTGCATATTTGCTACATTCGATTTTATATTTGCCTTGAAACCAAACAGGTTTGGGCAGGTGGAGGAAATCATCTTCTGTTGTTGGAGAGATGAGGTGGGAGGAGGTTTTCTGGGAAGAAATTAAAACAATAATCTTCCTCCAGAATAAACCTTATGATTCAACTAGAAATAATTCATTTAGTTTTCTTCCAACTCTAAGGCCGTTTTAAAACATCTCATCGGAGTCATGGATTTAAAGAATCCACCTTAGAAATGCCGCACGGGCGGCTTTTAGATGAGCTGCCACCATTGAAAACTGCCGGTTGCGCATTCTTTATAAGCTCCATCTTAAATACCAAGGAATTTAAATATACGGCGTATAAATTTAAATATCGAGGAATTTAAAATACGGCTTATAACGAATGTGCGACCGGTGATTTTCAATGGCAGTGGCTCGTCTAAAAATTGCCCGTGCCACTTTTCTAAGTTGGATTCTTTAAATTCATGACTCCGATGACACGTTTTAAAATGGCCTAAGTCATTATTGGATTATCTGGCTTTCTCTTGGGAAACGAGATTGTTTGAGTTGAAACTGGAGGGCCGCAGGAAATGTCACCTAACTACAGATGGCTTGGAAAAGAAATACTATTTTCATTTCAGTGAGGGATCCCAGTCTCCTATTTTTCATTGTAGTGTGTAGGTCAGAATAAAAATGTCGAGTTTTGTGCCATTCTCAGTGTGCCAGAGAACTCCACGATGTCAAAGTGAAGTTTTCACAAAGGTGAAGGGCAATAGTTGGCCTTTTAAGTAGTTACTAAACTTGCAGCAGCTATTGTTATTTATTATTTGTTCCGTATCCTATTGTTTCAGTTGGTCTCACTCAAGTAGGAAAATCTGTGCCATTTAGGACAACTGCTATTTGTGACTTACATATCGCTTCCTTCATGACCTTCCTTTGTCCACTTTTCTCCTCATTCCCCAAATTGTCCTCCTCCTTCTCTCCTTAGAGAGGAGGCTAGTTGGAAGAAGGAAGCAAGAACAGTTGCAGGTAGGTGGCAAAGTGACTGCTGGGAAGGCATTCCTAGACAACCATTGTAGTGGTGGAAAAGGAAGACTCAAGAGACTGGGCTTCCACAACACCATTTTAGGACAGGCAGTTCCCCTCAGCATTGTGTGGGAGTGAGGGGAGCCGTGAGGATGTGCAAGCTCCCATCCACCTACCCATTATGCAGCAACGTGAGCAAGAATTGGTTGTCATCTTGGGACTGGGAAGGATATTTTTTCTAGGAATGCTAATTGGGTCTGAGCAACTGTGATTTTTTTGCCTTCCCCAGAGTACTTACGTTCAATTTGGCGAATGTGGCTGGGCATTTGGCCGGGGTGGATAATTCATTGCTAATACTGCCACACTCTTTGAAGGGTCCAGATGATATTTTGAGGGTGTTGATGTGGCATGGGGCTGAGAACAGAGTGGAATCAGAAGCATCTTCTTATTTTTTATTAATTTATTTTTATTTATAGACATTTGCACCTAACCCTTCCCCAAAGACTCTTGGTGGCTCACATCACACATAAAACACAATTAAAATATCTTGAAATAAAGCACAGTAAAAAAAACCTACCCAATCCAACCCCAGGCACTCAACAACCACCCACCCACTCCTATCCCCACCCGCCAAAAGCTTTAATAAAATGAAAGGTCTTACACTGCCTCTGAAAGATGCTCAGGCCTGGACACAGATGAACCTCCAGGGGGAGGAAGTTCCACAACATTGAGGCAGCAATCGAGAACATCCTTCTGCATGCCCCCATCGTTCGGACAAGAGTGGCAGATGGTACCCACAGGAGGGCGCTCCCGACCGATCACAGGGGCCACAGCGGGTCTTGGTAGGACAGGCGGTCTTTCAGATACGTTTAGGGTTTTAAAGGTCAAAAACAGTGCCTTAAATTGTGCCCAGAAAGCTATAGGCAGTCAGTGCAGACTATGGAGCGCCAGTGTAATGTGCTCCCAGCGACTCGTCCCTGAAAGGAGCCGAGCCGCCACGTTCTGCACCAATGGCAATTTCCAGCAGTTCCCTAGCACTTAGCTGGAACCTTTTTGTCTCAGAGTCCCCAAAGGTGTGTGCAGGATGCACATGAGGTTTGGGATTGGCCCTGCAGCAGCTCTGTTCAACTCACAAAAAATAATGGCGAGAACAGAGAAAAAGTTGGTACATTTCTGCATCACGTGAATGAAGGTGAATAACCTGTTTTCTTTTGTTTTCTTTTTTTAAAATTTTCATTCTTTATTATTGTTCAATCAAAAACATCTCTAACATACTAGGACTTTACACCTTTTGCCCTTTTTTCCGTATTTCATATAACATAATAACATTTCAGTTACCTGTTTTCTTTGTTGTTTCTCCCCCCCCCCCTTATTTACTATTATGTATCAGAGGTATGTATTTATATTTTGTCCATATTCTCTTTTTTTCTGTTTCTTTAATGGCATCTCAAATGATCTCTTTTTCATGAAGGTAGTATACTTTTCCATCCAGTCTCTTATACTGCTGTAGGAAATTCCAGATAGGTGACCAAGTAAGCTGGAAGTCCTTTTGTTTATTATGGAAGTTTGCTTTTAATTTCTCCATTGAAAAAATAAACCATATCCTGTTAATCCAAGAAGTTTCTGTCAGTTCTGTTGCATTTTTCCAGTTCTTTGCTAGAACGTTTATTCCTGCCAGAATCAAAATAACTATAGTTTCCTTGTGGTAATTCAACAACTCTATTTTAGGATATACTCCCAATAGTTTAACTTCAGGTGTAAAGGGAATAATACATTTGGTGATTGACAATATATGATTATGAATCATTTTCCCAAACCTCTGTATCTCTCCACAATTCCAACAACAATGTAGTAATGTACCTATTTCCACACATCCGTGCCAGCACTCATTTGTTAGGCTACCGCTAATTTTTTTTAACCACTCAGGGGTTCTATGGGTATTTTCAGACATTACGAGATCACGCTCAGCCACAGTGAACCACGCTCAACCCCGTGGCGGGGCGAAAGGGACGTGAACGTCTGATCGGCGCACGCCAGATATTCATCATGCTCAATACCCACATGGGGTCAATTTCAACCACGCTTCCCGGGCTAGCCGGGGGAATATCCCGGGAAGCGTGGTCAAACAGACCCCCACCGGGAACCAAGGAAAAGTAACGTCTGGATGCCAATCCCCGGGCGGAACCAAATGAAACGAGCCCCAGCTGGGGACAAGGCATGCAGCATCGCTGCTGGGCAACCAGAAACAACACAACCACCAGAGGGAGATTTAAAGCGAAACCAGCATCAAGCAAGCGTGGCGGGATGGAGCGAGGAGGGAGGTGGAAGAGAGCAGAGGCAGAGAAAGTGACACAGGCGGTGGAGGAGGTGGAGGCAGGGGCAGTGATGGAGGTGGAGGGGGCACAGGCGAAGGAGGGGGGCACACGGGTGCACCC
>QEPC01009344.1:298061-338342 GCA_003113815.1 Sphenodon punctatus | reverse complement strand
GACTTTCTCCCCATTTAACATGCCCTTTACCATTAAGAATCTACCCCCTGGGTCTGTTAAGGCAGATTCCTTTATAAAATTACAATGTGCTGCAAAACCTATGAGCACTCCAGCCTTTTTTTTTGGTTGAACAGGAGGCATAGATTTGTGGGTAATTTTTGGATTTCATTCTGTACACATCCTTTTGTAGTAAATGCGTTTCTTGCAGACAAAAATGCTAATATTATTACTTCTCATCAACTACGTTGAGTCCTTCTACGTTTAATTGGGCTATTTAGTCCTCCAACATTTAGAGTAAGTGACCTTATATTATTCATTATCCTACTTCTTTATTTTTATTCAAGTCTTTTCCATACCTTATTTGTTGTTGCTTTTGTTTCCATATTTTATCATGCCATATTACTTTCCTCGGTATCTTCCATAACTCAGAATACTCTATTCCTTTCCTATAAATCTTCCATTTACCCTCTCTCCATGTACTCCATATAATTTCCCCCTCTATTCCTGTCATTAGCTTCCTTTCTTACTTGTTTTGGTTATCGAGGGTAGACTGATTCAGCCACTCTTGGGAATTGGCTTCCACCGCTTTTTCTTTTCTTAGTCTATGTAGTCTTCTAAGCACTTTACTTTTTTAACTGTTTAAAATTCCCTCTTTGTAAAACTTGACCTTACCCTTCTCGGGGCTTATGTGGGCAGCATTTGACCCCTGCAATAACTATCATGTATAATAGTAAGCTTACATCATATAAAGGCAAAAGAAAAACAAGTTTCAGCAATGTGAACCATATATGTTATTTTGCCTTCCACTTCTCGGGGCTTATGTGGGCAGCATCTGACCCCTGCACTAACCATCCTATATAATAATAAACTTACAACATATAAAGGCAAGAGAACAACAGGTTTCTGAAATGTGAACCACCTATGTTGCTTTGCCTCACCCTTCATGGGGCTTGTAGGGGCAATTCTCAACCCCTGCATTTTTTCTACTGACATATTCTATACGAGCAACTATTGCTCACTTATCCATATCCCTTTAGGTTGGCTTGGTTAGTCTTATGGCTTTTTCCTTTTCTTTTTTGGGTTAGTGTTCTTCCATTTGTGGTGACCCACTCCTGCTCCTCCTCCTCCTCCTGTCTGATGATCTCCGCTGTTGGCAATTCACCTCATGCTGCAAGAATATCTCCAGGTCTGATGGATCTTGGAAACATTTTCTTTTGCCCTGAAACAAAATATTAAAGCATGCAGGGAACAGAATCTGGGGTTTGAGACCTTCAGCTATCAGCGGACCAATGTATTTATGCCAGCTCCTTCTTTTATTCATTGTTTCAACTGATAGGTCCTGATAGATTTTAATTTTATTCCCTTGGAAATCCATATTTTGTTTCTTTCTTGCCAGTCTCAGGATCTCTTCTTTTTCTATATATTTTTCAAATTTCACAATAATTGCTCTGGGTGGTGGATTATCACATGGCCTTGGTCACAGTGATCTATGTGCCCTCTCTACCTGGGCATCGTGGAGGTGGGTTTCTGAAGGAAAAACTTGTTTCAGTACTTGTTTAATAAAAGCATGATTACTGTTGTTTTCCATATCTTCTGGGATGTCCACAAAACGCAGTTTGCTCCTTCTGCTTCTCTTCTCTAAGTCCTCACATTTTTCCTCCAGGTGTCGCACTCGAGCAAATAAGGACTTTCTCTGTGAATCTGCATCCAATTCTCTTTCCTCTATATTAGCAATTCTTTCTTCAGCTGTATCACTCTTTTGCTGACCACTTCCACCTTTTTGTTGACTGAGTGCATCTTTGCAAATTCTGTGGTGACTCTTTCCAGCAAGGTTTCTCTATCCTTTTTTGCAGCCTGTAAATCTGCTTTTATGTCTGCATAAGCAGCTGCACAGTGATTGCAGGCCCCGTCTTCACTATTCTGCAGTGTTTGTGTGTCTTTTTCCGCCGCTGCGGCTGCCATTTTGTCTGCTGGGATAGAGTCTGCCAGGTTAGGCTCTCTAATTGCTGTCGCTGTACAGTACCTATTTAAGGTGTTTTTTTTCTTTGGATTCTTTCTTCTTTCTTTGGGGGTATCTATTTTCATGCCACATATGTAGGGAATATTGCTATCAAGCAGCGCTACCTTTTATTTAAAGTGCTTTTAGTTGTTTGCACAGCGGGAGCTCTTTCCCCATGCTGCTACTCCCTGCACATGCTCAGTCCAGCCCCTGTGAATAACCTGTTTTCAGTGAAACAGCATTTGTCACAATTTGTCGTTTCAGGACGAATTTTGTTGCATAGCAGACAGAAGGCAGCTGCCCAAGCAGAACCTTGGAGACCTCTTGCCAAGAGTTAAGATAGTTAATTAAGATTATTTGGAATGGACCCCAGGAGGTTAAGGAGGACTGGTTCCCCCTCCCTTCCCCACAGATGTTGCAGTTATCAGTAAAGAGTGCAGCCTTTTGAATACACATCTGGGTTCTTGCCTCCTTCCACAGTGCAGTAACAATTTGTGTTACCTTCAGCCTTAGCTCTACATTTTCTTTCTGGAAGCTACTAGTTGAATTATAAGCTATGGTTAGGGCAAGGATACTTGGGTTAAATTTAGTTATATAAATAGATTGGTTCAAGACATAGAAATGCAGGCTAATTTATATCACAAATTCACATATTTACTCACATTTTCATATTTCTTTTAATTTCTTTCTTATTTGTATTAATCTGATACAACTATGTATTTTTGTCATGAATACATTTAACCCCACCAGTGGACAAAGGGTATTTTCAGACGTTACGAGATCACAGTGAACCACGGTGAATACCCGCCTGTGGTCACTGTGACTTGCACGTCTGTTTGGCAGCCACCAGATGTTCACCACACTCAATCCCCACATGGGGTCAGTTTCAACCACACTTCCCGGGCTAGCCGCACCAAGTCCCCGGGAAGCGTGGTAAAAGTGATCCCCGTGGGGATCAAAGAAAAGTAATGTCTGGTCAGTCACCACGGCCCAGAAGCACCAGCGGGATTCTGGGCCGTGGTGGATTCGGCCAGACGCTGCGACCGCATTGACCCCGCCGCCTGCCCATCTCCCCAGAGGGTGGGCGGCAGGGAGCGTGGAGGGGGCGGGGCCATGCGGACACACGTTGCAGCATGCGGCCCTGCCCCCTCCCCAATTCCCCACCGGGATGACCCCAGCATGTCTGTTAGGGCATGATGGGGTCGTCCCGGCGGGGGATGACTTGATTGTTTTCATGATGTCTGATATCTCCGCCTGGATGTCCCGATGCCAACTCAAACTGAACATGGCCAAGACTGAACTCCTCATTTTCCCTCCATCCCCCTCCTCTCACTCTGACCTGACCGTCTGCATTGATGGGGTCACCATCCGTCCTGGTCTCCGTGCCCGCAGCTTGGGCTTCATTTTTGACACGCACCTCTCCTTTAAACCTTACATTGACTCTGTGGCCAAATCCTGCCGATTCGCTCTCCTCAACATTGCCCGCATTCGCCCCTTTCTATCTGTCTCCTCGGCCAAAATCCTTGTTCATGCCATGGTTATCTCTCGCCTCGACTACTGCAACCTCCTCCTTGCTGGCCTCCCTCGCTCCCACCTGTCCCCCCTTGTGGCGATCCAAAACTCTGCCGCCAAGGTCATTCACTCTGCCCGTCGCTTCGACCATGTGACGCCTCTCCTCCTCTCCCTTCACTGGCTCCCCCTTCCGGAACGTATCCTGTTCAAACTCCTGGTTTTCACGTTCAAATCGCTCCATGACCAAGCTCCCCCTTACCTCTCGGACCTAATCGCCCTACGCGCTCCTGCGCGCGCTCTCCGCTCTTCCGCTGTCCCCTCCCTCGCTCTCCCTCGCTTCTCCTGCTCGCCCAACCGCCTTCGTCCCTTCTCCCTCGCTGCCCCGCATGCCTGGAACTCCCTCCCTGCCGACGTCCGCCTCGCCTCCTCCCTCCGCTCCTTCAAATCCCTCCTCAAGACCCACCTTTTCCATGCTGCCTTTCCCAATGCCCTCTAGTCTTTCCCCTTGCTCTTACTGTCGGCCCTCCTCTGCTGACTGCTGCTACCGACCACCTTGTAACCAAGCCAAGTACACGCACCTGAGACTTCGCATCCGCCTGAATGTTTGTTTGTCTTCTCCCATGTCTCTCCCGCTGTCCCCTCTCCTTGTCTCCCCCTCCTTGTCTTTTAGATTGTAAGCCACAGGTAGGGACCGTATCTGATTGTATGTTCTGTACAGCGCCAGGTTGCAACTGGCGCTTTATAAATGTTTAATAATAATAATAATAATAATAATAATAATGATGGGGCCAACCGTCCCCGTCCCATCTGAAAACACCCAAAGACACAGTGGGTGATTTCAGACATTATGCTTGCAGGAGTCACCACAATGGATTCCCGGCAGTGGTGAACCAAACAACCACCCCCTTTGGTCAATAAAGACCCCGAACAGACATGACGGGAGCAGGACCATGGCAGGGAATCGGGCCGCCAGATCATGGATGGGGTGGCGCAACAAACGTGACGTCGATTCCCGGACATGGTCATAACACCCAGAAGGAGCCGGGCAGGGATGGGACACTGACATGGCCACCTGAGGGCAAACAAAGCCAAAAGGGAATGCCCACACAAGGGAAACCGGAAGGGAGGGGGGAGAGGGAGAAGATCCACCACACACCACACACAACAGGCACACAGACAGCAAGGGCACAGTGGAACACACAGCACAAACACACATGCCCAGGCGCACACACACCCGCACAGGAAAGGAAGGGGGGGGAGACACAGCGGGACAGACAACACACAAGGCACAACGGGTGGGGGGTAGGGGTGTGAGGGACAGGGAAGAGGAAAGGAAATGGCACAGGGGCACAGCGGGACACAGGCAACGGCAACCAGAACCCCCAATACAGAACAGCCCACACGGGCACCCCCACAGCAACACAGGCAGTCCTGGAATGGGGGGGCCCAGACAGTCCAGGCACAGGCACAGCGGGAGAACACATGTAACAGGAAGTGGTCCAGGAACAGTCCAGGAGGCACACTCGGAACCCAAGTACCGGCGAGGGGGTGATGGAGGGGTGACAGGAGGTTCAGGGCAGTGCAACAGGTCCAAAGTCACACAACACACACACCCCAGAAGGAAGCTGGGGGGGGCCAGTCCGGGGGTCCCAGAACCCTGAGATCACATGGGCACCCAGGGGGGAGGGGTGCCGAAGGGGGCACAGGCAAACAAGGATGGTCAGCAGCACACCGGGGAGCTGGGGGTGGTGGTCAGGGCACCAGAGGTGGACAATGGAGGTGGCGGCCATGGAGGGGAACACCGGGGGAAGAGGCAGATGGGGGGCAGAGTCACCCCAGCAAGCAGACAGCACAGGAGCACGGCTGGGACAGCATGGAGGGAGCAGGCAAGGTGCCACGGAAGCAGGTCGAAGCCTGGAGCCCACACAGGGGCTAGGAAATGGGGTCCAGGAGGCACAAGGGGCCTCACAGCCAGCTGCTGGGGGCCACGAAGGGTCCAGGGGCCGGGTGCCTCACCTGGTGAACGAGGTGGGGCCAGTGAAGCATGCCCCAGTGGTACCCCTGCACGGACATATGGTGGGTGATCAGGTAGTAAGCCTTGAAGGAATTCTGCATGGAGAGACCCAGCTGCACATCGGAACTGGACCACACATCCAACAGCACCAACAGCTCCACGCGGTAGGCTCAGACACGCAGCAGTCAGCAGCAGGGGGCCACAGAAGCTGACCCAGCCCCAACAGCCGGTGATACACTGCCCCATGGGAGCACTGGTACCCACGGGCCCCATGAAAACAGCTAAAGTAGGACACGGCCAGGGCAGGAACCCCCTCCACAAGACAGACCGTGTAGGCGGCCAGACTGCACACAGACAGGGCGGACACCATCTCCGCCACAGACCAGGCCACATGCGAACACCTTATTTATGGGATGCGCCTATTAGGAAAGGGAACCAGCCCCAGCGTTTCAGCATGCAGCTGGCAATCCCGGGTGCTCGCCTCAAAGCTGAAGTGATGAAGGCCAGAGCTCAGGCTTGCATAAGCACCCGACAGGCTGTCTGGGCAGCTCAGCAGCAATTGCACCTCTGGGTTATGCCATAGGTCACACAGGGCCATGGTCTCGCAGAAGGACCATGGACGGGGGGCCCCATGGGGGCCTGGAGCCTGATGGAAGCACAGCCAGCCATAGTCCAGCATGCCAGGGAGAATAACACCATGGACAGGGGGGACCACATTCCCTCCAGGGATGGGAGGCAGCTTGTTGGTGCACCAAGGCCGGCCCAGAAAGCCACAGGCCACAACAATGTATGGCAACAGAGCGAGGTGTGGGGTGTGGACCCAGAACAGCTGCAGGAACCGAGCACACAGACAGGACAGCTGACACACTAATCAGGCTGGCAAGGACACGATGTTGCCAACAGGGAGTGGTGGGAGGTGATGACAGGAGACATGCAGATGCAGCCTGCATGCCTGGGTGCACACAGGGCCGTGTGTATGACTCCTGCCAGGGATAGCAGGTGCGCTCAATACTGCGCACCAGCCACCCAGGCCCGCCCGCCTTGCAGGAGCCGGCACAAGCAGTTGGGGGGGACCACTTCCCCCCTCAGACCATCCTCCCTTTTCCCCTCACCCCCCCAGCCCCCGTGTTTCCTGGGGCACCCCCTTGAGTGCCCTGTGGGTGGAACAGAGCTCTGGGAGCTGCACTCCCCCCGCCCCCGCTGTCCGTGTCCCCAACAGTGTCCTGGGATGCTTCAGTGTCCGGAGGGGCAGGCGGTGGTGGGAGGGAGAACCCAAGACCCGAGGTGCCCCCCTGGGTGGCTGCTCCCTCCGGAGGCCTATAGGGACCGGAAGACAGATGCAGGGCCCCTTCTGGCATGGAAGCAGCTGGGGTGGTTGGGGAGGCAGTGGAGGTGCTGAGGAGCCAGGCACAGGGCCCTGGGCAGGCAGGATGTCCAGCAGGGTGACTGCCATGACATAGGCGCACATAGTGCCAGCATGAAGGAGCAGGGAGGCCCCAATGTCATGGGACCTGTCCATCTTGGCCAAATGCTCCCGCACCATCCTTTCGATGGCGTGCTCCAGCCGGCAAAACACCTCTATGTGCCTGCTGTGTTCCCGGCGCTCCCTGGAGCCTCTGGTTCCTTACCTCTGCCCGCTCCACTCTATGGCCACCTCCATGTGGTCCACAGCCACTATTATCCGCTCCCCCTGTTCTGTGGTGGTCTGGACAATGTCCTCGGCCTGGTCCTCCCTCCAGCGATGTACCTGTGCCTGTTGCTCCCTCATCCGCTGGGCTGGGGGCACGGGCATGGGCACGGTTTGCTGGGGCCCCTCCGACTGTCGTGTAGGGTACATAGTGGTTAGCTGTTTGCTTCCCCGGACACCCGCCCCCATTGGTTCCCACCCCCCTCCCACCCCTCTGGGCACCCCATCATGCCCTGCATGTCGCAGGACCTCCATCTGGCCTCCCCGGGCCCCCTCAACCCTGCCTGTGTGCCTCACCTGGATCCTCCAGATGCTGCCTGGGCTGCTGTGCGCCGGTCTCCTCGCCCGCCTGCCTCTGGTGCCGGTCTCCTCGCCCGCCTGCCTCTGGTGCGTTCCGTGCCCTGTTGGGTATGGGGGTGGTGGTTGGTGGATGGCTTCTGGGGTGCCTGGGTGGCCCCCCCGGGCCTGTACCCATGTCGTGGGCTGGAAGGGCTGGGTGGGGCCTTCCCCCTGGCCGGGCCATCCCCAACCCCCCTCGCCCGAGGTCTGTCCCCCGTCCCGTGTGCCTGCTTACACTCGATGTCTGTCTCAGATCCCTCCGAGGCTGGCCCCTTCATGTTGCTCATCCCCCCTTGCGACCAGTGGCTGAGGGTGATGAGGGTGCCGGCCTTGCAGACTGGCAGTCCGGCCAGTGGGTGGGGGCTCTCCGGGTTGCTCTACGGAGGGGCTGCTGGTCCCTGAGGTCCCGGGGTGTTCCTTCTGTGAGTCTGGGGTCCTGGAGTGGGTGCCTTCATGTGGGGAAGTGAGGGGAGGGGGTACCTTGGCCCATTCCCTGTCCTGGACCACGACGCTCCCCACGAGGCGTGGGGCAACTATGGATCCCTTCATATGAAGGATGCAGTCCAGGGCATCGTAGAAGGGGGCAGTCCGGATGCCATGTCTGGACTGCTGGTTGTTGTCCCTGATGGCCTTGTACCCCCCCCCTTCAGCTCTTTGGCCTTGAAGCAGCACTGGGCGACAGTCCGGTGATGCCCTGCCACCTCCATTTCCCGTGCTATCTTCCTGAACACGTGCTTGTTCCGCTGAATGAGCGCTAGCTCCAGCTGGTGCTCCAGCGTCCCCCAGATGCAGATGAAGTCCCGGGTCTTCCGGAGCCCCCACTGGCCCCCTTGGTGTTAGGGCCTTCTCCCTCTTCTCCCCTCTGGTTCCTCCTCCTCCTCCTCCTGCTCCTATGCCTGGGCAGGGCCCATCTCCTCTGGGGGTTCTGGCTCCTGGGCCCATTTGCATGTCTGTGGAACAGAAGCGGGGGAGGGGGGGTTGGTGGGTGTTCGGGTGCTGTTCTGCCCTGGTCCCACATCCCTGCCCCTTCCATCCCAACTGCCATCTGCTCCCACGCCCCCCCTTGTGCCCTTGTGGTGCCGGGTCCGCTCCCCTTCATTCCCCTTACCCGTTTCCAGGGTGCTTACTCCCCTGCTCTGGTCGATTACCCCGAGGCAGCCTATCCTGGCTGTTGCTGCTGCCCTTCCACCTCCTGCATGTGCAGCACGACCACCTCCTCCCCTGCCTGCGCCTCCACCACAACCTCCTCCTCCTCCCTCACTCTCTCTCCCTCCGCTCATCTCTGCCTCCTGCCTTGCTCCATCCCGCCACATTTCCCTGCTGCTGTGTGCCCTTTAAATCTCCCTCCATTGGCCTGTGTTGTTGCTGGTTGCCTGGTAGCAATGCTGCATGCTTTGTCCCTGGTTGGGAATCATTTTCTTTGATTGGATGTTTTCAGATGTGACGAGATCACAGTGAACTACGCTGAATACCTACATGTGGCCACTGTGCCCTGCATGTCTGTTCGGCGGCCGCCGGATGTTCACCACGCTAAATGCCCACATGGCGTCAATTTCAACCATGCTTCTGGGGCTCCCGGCGTGAAAATTCCCAGAAGCGTGGTGAAAGTGATTCCCAGACAGAACAAAAAAAGAGTAACATCTGGCCAGCAATCATGGCCCGGAATCCCCAGCGGAATTCCAGGCCATGGTCAATCCGGCCCGATGCTGTGGCGGCATTGGCCTCGCTGCCCGCCCGTCTCCCCAGAGGGCGGGCGGTGAGGGATCATGGGGGGGCGTGGCCATGCAGCCGTACGTTGCACCATGCGGCCCCGCCCCCTCCCTGATTTCCCACCGGGATCCCCGGCACGTCTGTTTGCCGTGCCTGAGTGATCCCGGCGGGGAATCTCTGGGTTGTTTTTGGGACGGGGCGAAGCCGCCCCGTCATGTCTGAAAACACCCATTATGGCCGGTGATTGCCATCCAGACGTTACTTTTTTTTGTTTCCCGCTGGAAATCTCTTTGACCATGGTTTTGGAGATGGTCCGGGCCGGAGGTCTGGAAGCGTTGTTGATTTTGACCCCATGTGGGTATTGACTGTGGTGAGCATCTGGCAGCCGCTGAACAGACGTTCAAGGTGCTTTGGCCCCGCCACGGAATTGACCATGGTTCACTGTGGTTGAGCATGATCTCGTAACGTCTAAAAATACCCAGTGTCACTGAAATTTAATAGGTGGTAACCCCCTATATTTACCATTTTAGCAAAATCTGTATCCAGAATGAAAAATATCCTATTCTTCACACTGGCACCCAGAGCCATCAACTTAGAATCACTCAGGATCTCCTGAACAGCAACATCCCTTAGTCAAAAGGCTGTAGTCTTTCTAAATCATCAACCAGGATTCCCTCACATCTAGTATCATTACCCAAACTAGCTGCCATTCTGTGCATCCATAAAATGGCCACCACCATATAATAAGATGGTGGCCACCATACTGCTGCCACCATCTTGTTGTAATGCAGGAAGTATTTTACACACATGCAGAATTCCAGCCAGAATTTTGCACATATGCCAAATGGTGGACAGTTTGATTTTTTTTATCTCAAAATGATCACTCATTCCAAGTTCTGATCAGAATGAATGAAATGCCAGGTTCCATTGAAGATGGAAATTGAGCAAAACTTCAGTTTCAGGCCCAGTGTTAAAATCCATTTTTCCAAGGGACTGAATACATAAAAAATCAGAATTGCTTCAATGGGGAATACAAAGTGATGTTGTTCATAATTTTTAATTTAGAACTTTGATTTGAAATGTTCTTATATTACTATGTTTGTTCTTTCATGAGGATTAGCATGACTTCAAACATGAATAGTTTACATACATGAATATTCAGATTGCCTTTTATGTAATCATGGAAGATTTCTGATTAACGTGGGTATTTGCAAATGTGACACTACCATGGGTGGCCACGCTTACTCCAGAATGGCCAACCGTGGTAGTGTCACGTCTGCGTCTGCCCACCAGATGTTACCTATGGGTGGAAGCAGAGTACTCTCAGGACCATGGCAGGGTAACGCTGAGTTGTACATTGGGCTCCCTGCCAGTGCACAGCCTGGAGTTAGTCCTGCCATGGTCCGGGGAAGGCAACCCCGGACTGTGTCATATCGGATGGCCCGCTTCACCTAACTCCAGCCAATAGCCAGAGCTTTCCTGGGCAGGTGTGGCAGCCTCATAGGCTGATGAACCCACCTGTAAGGGAGGCGGTCAGGCTGCACTGAAAAGTGCAGGTGGTGAAGCCGTGTGGACCAAGTCCTCATGTCCACATGTCTCCCCGCCCTCTCCCCACCCCCACCCCAGCCACCAGCATATTTTTTCAGCAGTGGGGCCAGGTTCTGCCCATGGTGAGGGGTCTCATCATGGACAGGATCAAAGCGTGGCAGCTGTTCGAGCCATCACATTTGAAAATACCCCATAAGTGCCCTTGAGCTGCAGTCAACCCACTTACTTTCAGTTGGTCCCATTATTTTTAAACCTTACAATCACTGATTTCAATGAGACTCCTGAGAAGTGCTTTGAGGATTGCAACCTATACCGGTAATTTTTCTTAGTACATTATAGAACAAATTATTCCTTATTTAATTTTCCTTTGTTCTCTTTTTCTTTGAAGTATTGTCATTAAAGCTAGTCAGTGAAGGTCAGCTAACACAGACATTTGTTTAAAAGAGAAAGATGATGGGAAGTAAAAATTGATCCCTTTTATTTCTTTTTTTTCCATCTCTGAACATCACCACATTGTGGGCTTTTTGATTTAATCCAATATATCTTATTTCTAAGGAGGGATAGGTTTCTGTCGTAAATGTTGGCACTACTATATATATTTAAATTAATTTAAAATTTTTATCTGATCCTGTCTCAAGGGTTCAGGGAATATTACAACACACAAAATGACAAACAACAAATATTCATGAATACAACCAGTAAAATCCATTATCCCAAACTCTATCCCCATCTGCTAAATGTCCGGTCAAATAAAAAAGCATTCCATTATCTCCAGAAAATGGGAGGGCTTGGGCTTAGAAGTACCTTCTTTGGGAGGGAGTTCCATAATTGTTGGGCAGCTACTGCGCTGTGCTCCCTTGCTGTGTGAAATTTATAGGCAGATGGTACATGCAAAAAAGCATTCTATCTCACCTCAAGGCCATGATGGGACATGAAAGAGGAAGCGGTCTTTAAGAATGAGGCCCTTTTACCATTTTCACATCAGATGCATCAGAACAGGCAGATCTTTAAAAGTAGAAATAAGAGAGGAATAATTCAATGTTTCTCTCTCTAATAAAGCTTTGGGGAGAACTGGTTGATATTTGGAGAAATAAACTAGAAAATGTAACATTTTGATTTTGGAGCTTTAGCTATAGAACTTTTGGAGGGGTTGGAAAATATAACTTTTTTATTTTTTCAAATACTGACTTTTGAAATAAAATTTAAGTACATTTTCTTTGACACAAATGAATTAAAAATAGATTCATTTAATCAGCATTTGAACGAACAACATTACCTTCTATTCCTGAATCATTGTTAATTTATTTATTAATTTCTAAAAGAATAATGCCATAATGGTGCTTATTGCCTGCCTTAGCAAGGTCAAATTATTTATGGCAAATTTACACCAAAAAGGAGTCTGAACTCCATGACACTCGCAGTCCACTCCAGCTCAATAATTCTACAGCTTATACATATTTTCAACTTTGGCCACTTTTACATGGACGCCACCCACCCATGAACACCCGGAAACACCCATCGGATGGGTGGGAGAGCATCCGTGTAAAAGTCCATGAGTGGGTGGGGGCGCATGCCCAAACCACCCGCCAACACCTGCCAACACCTATGGAGCAGCCATGAGGGAGCCAGCACCCTCTGTCGGTGGAGATGGGAGAAGATGGGTGTCCAACACTCAAGCATCCCTGTAAAAGCGAAAACACCCACACCCATGTGGACTGGACCGGCAGAGCCCCCACATCACCAGCACCACTGGTCATGCATATGCCACCACGCAGACATGTCCACGGTGGGGGGGACACTGGACGTCCGTCCAAGAGCCCATAAAGGAGGGCAGAACCATGGCACACATGTGCGGGCTCCCACGATGGCATCCAGGAAGGCCAAAAAGAAGGCCAAGGGAGCCGATGCTGCCCCATGTGTGGGAAGGGGCCGGGTGAGCACGGGGACCCAGGAGCACACAGGGGGGAAGCCCCGGTAGGGGGAGTGCCCCATGCAGAAGGCACAAGGGGGGGTCCATGGCTGCTGGTATGGGGGGCCCTGGATGGGAGTTACAAGGGGGGTAGCCCCCCGGAAGGGGGGGCTGAACAGGAGATACAAGGGGGGGCCCCTGCCAGGGGGAAAGGGGGAAAACCCGCTAGGCCAAAACACAGTGCACATCTCCTGGCACAGGGCAGAGGGCTCTCACCGATCCTCCCACACACTGAGGACCCCCCCTTTGCCCCAGCACATCCCGGAGGCACGGTCAGAGAGAAGCAGCGATAGTGAGGTGAATGCAAGGGAAACCCTCCCCAACTGGGATGGGAGGGCCGCACCACAGGTCTGTCACCATGGCCCAGGGAACACAGGGCAGGCGGAAGCCACAAAACCCAGTCCCCTGTACCCCTAGGACAGCTCCCAGACAATGGAGCACCGCACCACTGGGACAATGGCCGGGGAGGGCCCCACAGACAGCCAGATGATCTGGAGGGTACCCCACAGGGGTGAGGGAAGGGCAGGCCCCTTGGGAGCATGGAGGGGGGAAGAAGGACCCCGAGTAACCCCTAATGCATTACCCCCAACAGGACATGACCATCTCCATGGCTACCACAGCCACAGGGCGAACCCCATACCACCAAGCTGGTTGGCCCCCCACACGTGGGTCCCAAAAGGGGGGCACCTGGTCAAGGCAGGAGATCAGGGACTTTACATGTGTGTTGGGGGGTCTGAAAGGATCCAGCATGACCTGGTGCACAGCTACAGGACCAGACAGGTCTATGAAGCCATTGCCCAGGAGATGCAGTGGCAGGGGTACAATAGGGATGTCACCCAGTGCATGCAGCTGGCAAAGGACTTGAGGTCCGGATATAAATATATCAAGGACAACAATCTCAAGTCCGGCTGGGCCATGTGCACAGTCAAGTTCCAGGAGGATCTGGACAAATTCCTTTGCATGGATGGGGACATCGTGACCTCCTGCACACACAGCAGCGCCTTCACCAGGGGCAGACTCAGGGCCAACACACAACCCCCCCCTGAGTGACCACATGGAACAGAGGGTGGGAGGTGCCCCTGGCAAGGCCAGCCAGGAAGCAGGAGGGGACATCCCCATCTCACAGGGGGAGGAGGTGCCCCGGGGATGCGAGCACCAAACCACCACACTCCGTGCATGCCCCCAGTACCCACAGGCCTACTGGCCACAGGGCCAGGGGTTGTGCGCAGAGCAAATGTAGACCTGGGATGGCCCCCAGAAAGTGGAGGAACAGGATCCAGGTACGCTTGCACCAGCAGGGCCAGGAGGGGGCATGAGTGAGGCCCGGACAGAGATGCAGTGGTTGGGGTGCCAGTAAACACTAATGGTCCCCCCATCCCATTGCAGCACAAGGCAGTGCACGACATGGAGGTCACGGAGGAGGAGGTGGACAAAGTAGGCCCGGCAGCACCCCCACCACCAGGTGAGGCCCACCTCCACGGCAGGACAAACCGGCCAAGGGGCCACAGGGGGAAGGGTGCAGATAAGGGTAGAGGTAAAGGGTGGGGAGGGGGGACCCAGGGACACACAACCACAACCAGCAGGGCCTAACAGGGGTCAGGTTGGTGGGGGCAGGTGTGAGGGGCTGGTGGGCCCACAGTGTCCCCCACAGAACACATGACTGACACGGGCCCCACCTGCAGCGATCAGCTGCCAGGGGGGGCATCCCATGAGAAGGCAAGGTGGGGGGAGCTGCCGCACTATGGAGGCTGCCCCACCAGGCACCCCATTTCATGTGGTAGTGGCCAGCAGGGCACACTGGCCAGAAGCACTAACGTGGTGTCTAACCTGTCATTCACAGACCAGGAGCCCGCTCACTCGAGGGGTGCAGCTGCCAGCAGTGTGGAGCAGAACCGGGAGATGCAGGTCAGGAACCAGAGCCAGAGGGAGGACCTCGGCAGGGAGCTGATGGAGGAATCACAATGGTTAACTGCAGTGCACTCCCAGGAGCTTGCGCTCACAAGGCAGCTCATCAGAGGGGAGTGGGAAAGGGACCAGGAAATCCTTGCTGCCATGATGGCATGGTCCCGCACCGAAAACCTCTGGGACAGGCGCCAGGCTGCCGCCCTCGAACGCAAGCAGTGGTGCACCTGTGACGGGCTGGAGGGTCAGGCCACATGGCTCATGGACCTCTTGGGGGAGGTGATGGAGGCCCTGTGGCATGACCCCCAGTGCAACAGGCCCCACAATGCCGCGGAAGGAGGGTCGGCGGCCGACCAACACCATGGCGGGGACCTGCTGGCGGGGCCGCCCTGCCAGCCCACACCCCTCATGGCCCCGTCCCCGCTGCAACCCCACCCCCTCCACCGGAAAGTGATTCCCCCACCCCAGGACCGTGCACCCCAGGACAACCAACTGCCCATGGTGACTTCCCCATACCCTTCGGTAAGGCTGAAGCACCTTGGGGCACTGTGGGGTGGGGGGACACTACACAGGGGGCCTGGACAGGGAAGACGGGGAACCACACAGGGCACAGCCCTGGTAGGGAACACAGTACAGAACCCACACCGAGTACACACATCACAGGAGCCGTGGAGCCATGGCCTTGGATGGAGCCAAGCGTACCAGCTCTGTGAAGCAGTACCAGACCGTGCAGGGTCCTTAATACCATGGCCGGGACACTACAAGGTCCCCCTTCATAGGGGATTGCTCCACATCACTGTTGGGAAGTGGAAGTAGGAGGGGGGAGCTATAGGGCATCCACGTATACTGGTCTCCACAAGCAGCAAGGTAGTGCCAGGAAACAAATCCTCACAATTGAATATGGCAGATAGGATTATAAATCCCCAGCCTGGATCATCATATGGCACTGGGCAGCGTGCACACCTTAATGCTGCCATGGGACACAAACACACAGGGAAAAGGAAGGGTACGGGGGCGAGTGGAGGAAAGTGAGGGATAGGGGGTGTTCCAGGCCAGGTGGTGGTGGTGGGAGGATAGGACACTCACACATGGGGTTCCAAGGACAAGTGATATACACGACACCCAATAGGAGTCACACTTACCTGATCCGTGCTGCACTCGCTCTCCTACTCACTCTTCTCACTCACTCACCACAGTCACCCATCACACAACACCACTCTACGCAATAGCCAAGGGAAGTCCACACACAACGAGCAGGGCCTATTTCATGGGCACAAGGCACCGATCACCAGAGGAGCTAGGACGGCAGTGAGCTGCCTTTATACTATGGTCCCAAGCAGCATTGTAGGTGTTCTGAGCACCGCGGGGCTGGGGCCAGGGGCATGGCTTCTGCTGCCGGTGGTGCATTCCTGCCCCAACCCCCAACAGTAGTGTGTGGTTGCGCAGGCGGAGCAGAGGCAGGGGGTGTGTCCCCACTCACGCTCTGCAGGAGCCTCTGCCCTGTGCTTGATGGTGGTGGGCGGGGGGCTGGCCGCAGCGCCTCTTGGCAGGTGAGTGTGGGCCTCCATGACTCCCCATGCCCCCGTGCCCTAGGATCCCCTGCCATAATCCTCACAGTACCCCCCCCCTCCAAGGCTGACAGAAGATCCGTGGCCGGGGTTTCAGGGGGTATCAGGCATGAAAGAGGTGCACCAAACGAGGGGCATGAACATCCATGGCCTTTTCCCATGAAAGTTCTGCAGGGCTGTACCTCTTCCAATCAATAAGGTAGAAGAGGTGGCCATACCGGCGATGAAAGTCAAGGATCTGTTGGACTTTGTACTCGCCTTGTGCAACAGCCAGTGCAGGGTTTAGGGTGGCATCTCGGGCAGGAGCATGTGTTGGTTTGAGGAGCGAGATGTGAAATGCAGGGTGGATATGATAGTGGTGTGGTAGCTGCACCACATAGGTAACATCATTAATCTTGTGCAGGATGGGGAAAGGTCCCATATAGCAATAATCTAATTTAGTGGAAGGTCTCTTGGAGGGGTAATGCCGTTGATCAATCCACACCCAGTCCCAAGGTTGGTGCAGGGTGTCGATGTTGATCGGCGTACCTTTTATACTGTTGTCTTGCCTGCTGACACATGTTTGTGGCGACAGCCTGTGCTTTATGAATACGTGTGATGAGAGCACCAGCAGCGGGGAAAGACAAGGCCATCAACTCAGGAAGACAAATCCGGGGGTGATAGCCATACTTAACAAAAAAGGGTGTGTCCCCAATGAGGCATTTAACGTATAGATGTATACAAATTCAGCTAGTGGCAATAACTCATACCAATTGTCTTGATGATAGTCACTGTAACAACGAAGGTATTGTTCAAGGGTCTGATTTGTTCGCTCCACTTACACGTTGACCTGTGAATGGTACGCGGTGGTCAAACAGAGCTTTATCTGGAGTCTAGATAGAAGTGCCTTCCACAATTGCAACGTAAACTGCGTTCCCCGATCTGATCTCGAGGGGCACTCCGTGCAATTTGATTACATGCTGCAGTAGAAGCTGTGTGGTTTGAGAAGAAGTTAGTAGACCTGGGCATGCCACAAAGTGCCCCATTTTGGAGAAATGGTCTACGATGACCAGAATGGTGGTGCATGCATGAGATTCAGGGAGGTCAATGACAAAGCCTAACCCTATTCGCTGCCAGGGTCCCTGGGGAAGGGGCGTTAGTTAAAGCAAGCCTCGGGGTCATTGTCAATGGACTTTGGTCCATGCGCACAACAAGCAGTGAGCAATATAGTTGCTAATGTTGTTTTTGAGAGTGGGCCACCAAAAGTGTCTTTGTATTTTTTTTATTTATTTATTTATTTATTTTATGGATTTCTATCCTGCCCCCTCCTGCAATGCAGCTCGGGGCGGCTAACAACAATAAAAAACAGTTAAAAACAATTAAAATACAAATATAAAATACGTCAATAAAACAGGGCTGAGTACAATAATAAATAATAAATAAATACAAGGTGGGGGATTAAAAATCACCCCCCCCACCCTCCCTCCCAAAGGCCTGGGCAAACAGCCAGGTCTTACAGTTCCGCCGAAATGTCAAAAGGCTTGGGGCCAGGCGAGCTTCCTCCGGAAGGGAGTTCCACAGCCGCGGCCCTACCACCGAGAATGCTCGCTCCATCGTGGCCCCCCGCTTAACACGGGGGACCTCCAGGAGGGCACCCCCGGCAGACCGCAGGAGCCGTTCCGGGGCGCGAAGGGCGAGGCGGTCCCTAAGGTAAGAGGGGCCAAGGCCGTATAGGGCTTTATAGATCATCACTAGGACCTTGAACTTGGCCCGGCACACTATCGGCAGCCAGTGCAGCGCTCGGAGCACCGGTGTAATGTGCTCCCGGCGACCCGTCCCCGTAAGAAGACGAGCCGCCGCATTCTGCACCAGCTGCAGCCTCCGGGCCAAGAACAAGGGAAGCCCCACGTAGAGCGCGTTGCAGTAGTCGAGCCGCGAGGTGACGAAGGCATGGATGAGGGAGGCCAGGTCCGGGCCAGAGACATACGGACGCAGCCTACGTACCAGATAAAGCTGGCGGAAGGCAGCCTTAGCGACTGCCTCCACCTGCCGCTCCAGCCGCAGGTCTGCGTCCAATATGACCCCCAGACTCCGGACCTGCTGAGCTACAGGGGGGCAAACCCCCCCAACCAGGGGGGCCACCACCCCCTTCGCCCTCCCCACCACCATCACCTCCGTCTTATCTGGGTTGAGCTTCAGTCTGCTCCGCCGCATCCAATCCGCCACGGCCTCCAAACATTGGGATAGCACCGAGACAGCAGGGTCTGGGTCAGTAGAAAACGAGAGGTACAGCTGAGTATCATCAGCATACTGGTGACATCGCACCCCGAACCCTCTCACGACCTCCCCCAAGGGCTGCATATAGATGTTAAATAATAATGGAGACAAGATCGATCCCTGCGGAACGCCACACGGTAAGGCGCGGGGGCTCGATGTTTCCTCCCCCAACACCACCCGCTGGCTCCTCCCCGAGAGGAATGAACGGAACCATTCAAGAACAGTCCCGTCCAGACCCCCCCGGTCACGCAGTCGTCTCAACAGCAGCCCATGGTCCACGGTGTCAAAAGCGGCCGAGAGATCGAGCAGGATGAGAAATGTCGAACATCCCGCATCCATCTCCCGGCGGAGGTCGTCCACCAAGGCCACCAACGCCGTCTCGGTGCCATAGCCGGGGCGGAACCCAGATTGAAAAGGGTCAAGGAGCCCGATATTATCTAGATGACCCTGGAGCTGGAGCGCCACTGCCCGCTCAATAACCTTCCCTAAAAAGGGAAGGTTAGAGACAGGTCGGTAGCTGGCGAGCGCGTCTACGTCCAACGATGGTTTTTTCAGCAGGGGGCGCACCACAGCCTCTTTTAAGCAAGGCGACAACCTCCCCTGCCGAAGGGACGCATTCACCACCCTCGCCAGCACCGTCCCCAACGTCTCCCCGGAAGCTTTTATTAACCAGGACGGGCATGGATCTAGTTGACAACACGTGGCCCTCACAGACCCCAGGACATCCACCACATCGGCTGGCGTCACTTCCTGAAACTCACCCCATAAAGATGGACCAGACGGACCCTCCGCCCCCCCGCGCTCTTCCCCTACTGCTATCAACCCAGCGTCGAAATCGGCCTGAATCCGAGCGATCTTGTCTGCGAAGTAGATGACAAACTCCTCACAGCGGGCCCGGGACAAGTCCCCATCCAGGCGGAGGGAGGCCGGACTAACCAGCCCCCGCACCACCCGAAACAGCTCCGCTGGACGCGACTTCGCAGACGCTATGAGGACGGCGAGGAATTCCTTCCTCGCCGTCCTCACAGCCTCCACATAGGACCGCAAATGGGCCCTATGGAGAAGACGATCGGAGACAGACCGAGTCCGACGCCAGCGTCGCTCTAGCCTCCTGCCCACACGCTTCATACACCGCAGCCCCTCAGTAAACCAAGGGGTCCTGCGGTGACGAGACCGAGGCAGAAGGCGCCTCGGAGCCACCCTGTCAATGGCCTCCTCCAGCAAGATGTTCCAATGCCGGACCAGCTCATCCACAGAGTGACCGTCCACATCCAGGGTAAGCTCCCTCAGGACCTCCTGGAACCGCTGGGGTTCCATCAGCCTCCGAGGGCGGACCATCCTAACTGGTCCCTTCCCCTTCTGGAGGGGGCGCGCTAAAAGACCGGCCTGAAGGAGGTAATGGTCCGTCCACGACAAGGGCACCGCTGTCACCTCCCCCACAACCGGACCCCCCGCCTCAAGGCCAGAGCCGAAGATCAGGTCGAGGATATGTCCCCCCACGTGGGTCGGGCAGATCACCTCCTGGGACAAGTTCATAGTTGCCATGGCGGCCATGAACTCCCGCTCCGCCCCAACAAGGCCGGCATCGGCGTGGACGTTGAAGTCCCCCAGAACCAAAGTCCTGGGGGAGTCCAACACCACCCCCGAGGCCAGCTCCTCTAGAGCGTATGAGATCGAGCGTACGCTTGACGCCCGGGTGTCCTGCTAGAGAGGCATCGTGATACCCCAGAGTATGGGCTTCTGTGCCCGTGGGGGCACCATGACCTTCCCGGCGTGATAGTAGAGACCGTAATGTTGGTGGACGGTATTCAGCGGAGTGGGCGGCGCTGCATGCTGTGTATATTGTCAGAATTGCTGGGATGTTATAAGTGTAGCTAAAAATGCCTGGGGTGCTAATAATAGGTCTCCTCTGTGGTCGGGCGGGGGCATCGATGTGACAAGGCATAGGTCAGAATATTTTGTCGCCCTGGGTGGTAGTGTATGTGAAAGTGGAAACGGGCAAAAAACGGGGCCCAGCGCCCATGCCGGGCATCGGCGATGTGAGTAGTCTGTAAGTACATCAAGTTTCGGTGATCTGCAACAACCATGATGGGGTTTTTGGCCTCCTCTAAGTATTGTCTCCATGCCTCAAATGAGGCCTTAACAGCTAGAAGTTCTTGATCCAGGATGGTGTAATTTTTTTCTGCACTTGACAGCTGGCATGAGTAATACGTGCAAGGGAGGAGACAATCCCCTCCAGGCTCTGTTTGAAGGAGTACCGCCCCGATGGTGATGCTAGATGCATCGGTTCCTATGGTGAAGGGTTTGTCAAAATTGGGGTGTTGTAGGATAGGCGCTTGGGTAAAGGTCCTCTTTAGGTCTTCAAAGGCCTTTTGTTGGATTGGCGTCCATTCATAGGGGATCCATTTGTGTAACAGGTGAGTCAAAGGTTCCGTCAATGTGGCATAGCTGGGAATGTATTAGCGATAATAATTTGCGGTTCCCAGAAAATGTTGCAATGCCTTGACAGAGGGAGTGGCCACCCATTGTAGTATGGTGCTTATCTTTTGGGGGTCCATTTCTACCCTCCGAGGTGAGATAACGAATCCTAGGAATTCAATTGAGGTAACATGGAAAGTAAATTTTTCAGAGTTTACAGAAAAGTCGATTCTGTCACAGTCGTTGCAAGACAGTGTGGACTTGTTGCACATGTTCGGTTATACTTGAAGAGAAGATGAGAATGTCATCCAGATAGGTGACCACATAGGTGTCCAACATGTCGCGGAAGACATCATTTATCAGGTGCTGAAAAGTAACAGGAGCATTTGCTAATCCAAAGGACATCACAAGGTATTCAAATGGCCATATCTCATCCGGAAGGCAGTCTTCCACTCATCGCCTTGTAGGACATGTAACAGGTTATATGCTCCACGTAGATCAAGTTTTGTAAAGATCTTGGCACCATGTAGTCGGTCTAAGAGTTCATGAATCAGGGGGAGTGGATAACGATTTTTAACGGTAATCGTGTTGAGTTCTCAATAATCAATACAGAGGCACAGTCCCCCACCTTTCTTGGGGACAAAGAACAAGGGAGCCCCTGTGGGGGAGGATGACTGTTGAATAAATCCCCTTTTGAGGTTGTCTTCTACATATTCCTTCAGGGTGCTCAATTCTGGATCAGAGAGCGCATATTTCTGTGCATAGGGGGGGTTCGGTTCCGGGCAAGAAATCAATCGGGCAATCAAACGGGCAGTGTGGAGGGAGGACCTCTGCTTCTGTCTTGTCGAACACATCCATGAAGTCCCCATGCTGAGTGGGTATTGTCCCCATCGCTTGCTGCCCAATTGTGGTCAAGGTATACTTGGGGGGAGTCATCTTACAGGAGTGACTGCAATACTCTGAAGGAAAGGCTACCATCTGCTTGGTCCAATGGATGCTTAGATTATGTTATTGGAGCCAGGTCATTCCCAGCATTATAGTGAACATGAGGGTTGCTTCTACGTCAAAGTACATCAGTTTGGTATGCCCCCCGATGGACACTCGAAGGTTACTAGTTTGCATGACAATGGGTCCTGAACTTAAGGGTGAGCCATCAATGGTATGCACTTGTTCAGGGGGTATTCTCTGAGTTCAAGGGATCACATGTTGTTGTAGGAACCCCTGGTCCATAAAGTTCCCTGATGCCCCGGAGTCGATTAAGGCCCAAGAAAAAAGGCTTCGGGATGAATCTCAACTCAGGGTCACAGGGATGCAAACATGGTGGGTGCTACACAGACTAGTCATGAGGACCCTGGAGGGGGGCCCTAGAGGCTTCTTAATTCCACCTGGAAGCCCCCCTACAGCTCCTGGGACTTCGCTTTTCCTGACTCCCATTGAACGGGGGCGGGGGGGAGAGACGGGCAGTTTTTGGGAAAATGTTAAGGTTCTCCACAATAAAAACATAGTCGGGAGGCCCGGTGATTTTTTTTCCTGCCGCGGTAAGGGGTTCCCAAGAGGCTCCTATCTGCATAGGTTCTATGTCTGCTTCTCGCCCAGCCCCCTCTTTCCTGGTAACTGCAGGGGTCGCTTGGGGTACTGGTAGTCGAAAGTCTTCTTGGCACCTTTCTCGTCTACATTCCCCTAGCCATTCGTCTATTTGCAGGGTTAGGGTAACTAAGGCCCCCCATGTCTTGGGCAAAGTAGTGAACGAGAGCTGATCCTTTAATTTGTCGAGCCATCTATGAAACATTACCTGCAGGACCTGATGGGGCCAATTTAGGTCAACCGCTAACTTCTGGAACTTGGTCACATAATAAAGCAGGGGGCCCCATCCCTGTTTTAGGACCACTATGGCATGTTCGGCATCCTTTACTCGGTGTGGGTAATCAAAGAGGAAGGAGAATTCCTGAATGAACTTTGCATAATCCTTCAGAAGCGGGTTCTTGCTAGTGAGCAATAAGGTAGCCCACGCTAATGCAGTGCCTTCCAACAACCCAATAACAAAGGCTACCTTTAGATCATCAGACCTATAGGTCCTGGGCTGTACGGAAAAAGTCAATTCACACAGGGCCAAGAATCCTTTAAACTGTTGGCGATCCCCAGAGAATTTAACAATGCTAAGGCCCTTCGTCTCATGGGGGACCCTGTTGGTTCTTAATGTCCTTGACCTCCATGGCCAGGGCCTGGACCACTCAGGTCAATTCTTGAATGTCTGAGACTAACTGCTCGATGAGCCCCACTTCGGGCAAGGGATGGGAGGAGGGGAACAGTTTGTAAGCTGGTTATACTGTTGAGAAGCAGAAGTAGGAGGGGGGAGCTATAGGGGGTCCACGTATACTGGTCTCCGCAAGCAGGAAGGTAGTGCCAGGAAACAAACCCTGAGGATCGAATATGGCAGATAGGATTATAAATCCCCAGCCTGGGTCATCATAGGGCACTGGGCGGCACGCACACCTTAATGCTGCCATGAGACGTAAACACACAGGGAAAAAGAAGGGTACGGGGGTGAGTGGGGGAAAGTGAGAGATAGGGGTGTTCCAGGCCAGGTGGAGGGAGGGAAGGATAGGGCACACACACACCAGGGGTTCCAAGGACAAGTGATATACACGACACCCAATAGGAGTCACATTTACCAGATCCGTGCTCCACTCGCTCTCCCACTCACTCGTCTCACTCACTCACCACAGTCACCTGTCACACAACATCGCTCTACCCAATAGCCAAGGGACGTCCACACACAACGAGCAGGGCCAGTCTCACAGGCACAAAGCACCGATCACCAGCAGAGCTAGGGTGGCAGCAAGCTGCCTTTATACTATGGTCCCAAGCGGTATTGTAGGTGCTCTGAGCGCTGCGGGGCTGGGGACGGGGGCATGGCTTCCACTGCCGGTGCTGCATTCCCGGCTTTACCCCCAACAGTAGCGTTGTCATGTATTTCCAGTTATAAGCCTATATATTTTGGCTATCTGTGTTTTAAATGTATTAACATTGAGTTTTTATATGTTAACTTTCTATTTTAATGTATTGAAATTGTGTTCACAGCATTGATCTCTAAAATCAACTTCTGTGATTATAATGACTCAAGCTGAAATCCTCAGCTACATTCCACCCAAATGATCTTTGACTGTATCCAAGGATACAACCAAATGGCAGACCATAAAGAGGCCTACCTCTACCTATCCTAAAACTCCCTCTGGTTAGCTTAGGTTTTCTCAAGACAAAAAGTCTGGAATGTTATCTCTAGGTGTCTGGAGTTTATCACACCCTTCCAAATAAAGGATGATACCAGCTTCAGATCATCTCAAACAAAGGAATGATTTAAGTTAGTTTTTTCTAACTAACAACTCTAGACAATTTATAGATTGAAATAGCTAACAGATCTGGTTATTTTCTCTCTGTAATCAGACAATTATCTCTGATAAAAATATAAAGCTTCTATTCATTTTAAAGCTTGATAAACTTTGAGAGAAAGTCAAAACTCTGATTGGTTTCTTTAAGAGAGCCAATTAGAATCCAGTGTATCTCCTTACTGACTGACGTGTATCTGATGTCAGCGTGACAGTCTAAGAAACTGAACCTTCCATTTTAAGGAAGCTTTAAAATGGGAGACACAGAGAATTGATACTCAGATTGAGATCCTAAATACCATTGGATTTCCTTCTCATTTAACATCTTTATGGCAGACAAGGGATGGATCTGGATTGTATATATAAACTCTTGATATCTTTGAGTCAATGAATTGTGCATATGTTAAGCTTTTACAAGCTTTTTCTTAAGATTGATCATGTAACTTTGATTGGCTATTATACCATTCTATGTAAGCTACTGATAGTTTCTATTTATATTTAAGTAAACTTTGCATATATTTTTATATACCAAAAGGCTCATGTTCCCTTATTTATAAATGTATTGTCACTTTTACAATACTTTCTTTGCTAGCCGGACCTCAAAGTAAGTGTAAAACTCAATTTATATATTTAGGAGAAAAAGGCCCAATCCAGTATGATCAGTTCAGCTGGGAAACTTAGCCTTTTCCCCTTTTTATAAAAAGAGTGACAAAATGTGACAGCGTGTGGTTGCACAGGCAGAGCGGAGGCAGGGTGTGTGTCCCTACTCATGCTCTGCAGGAGTGTCTGCCCTGTGCTTGATGGTGGTGGGCAGGGGGCTGGCTGCTGTGCCTCTTGGCAGGTGATTGAGGGCTTCCGTGCCTCCCCACACCCCCGTGCCCTAGGATCCCCTACCGTAATTCTCACAATCATGTGTTATGCTTATGTGGGGCGTAGGGGGCTCCCTGGGTGACCACGTGGCCCCCCAGTGGCCCGGGCCCTGATGTGGGAAAGAGATAGGTGCACAAGAGGATTGCTTACCCCATTCTTGATTATCCTAGCAGGGACCATCAGCGGAGGCCAGGATGGAGCGGCCAGTGGATGACAGGGGGGCCGGGCTGTCCAGTCAGTGATCGCTGAGGTCAGCTGTGGCTAGGGCGTGCCAGTCTGCGAACCCCAATGGGGCAGTCAAGATGGGGTGTGGGCACACACAATGTTAGCCACCCCCACCCATTGTACACATCCCCACCAATAAAGATGCTGAACCTACACCTCGCTGTCGCTTCCTCTGTCCCAGGACAGGTGGTGGGTGGGGGCTTTTGGGGGGTCTCTGGTAGAATGGGGGCCTTGTACAGTGCTTGGCCAGCTGACAGGACCAGGGGCCAGCCCAGTGAGGCCGCTGGCAGTTGTGGTGGCTGGAACAGGTGTACACAGTCCCTTCACAGGTGGACCAGCGAGTGGCAGGTGGCAGAACACTGCGGGGCCCGAGCACCCTGCAGTAGACAGTGAGGGGAGTGCGCACGCAGCCCAGAAGCCCATGGTACCCATTCCCAGAACCCCCGTCACCCACACACGGCACAGAGGCAGGACTGCAGTTCAAGGGTACTACCCAGTTTTATTGAAAAGGTGCACAGGACTATGGACGTGGGTGTGGGTCAGGTGCTGCCCAGTGTTCAGCTGCCTGGGCAATGATGCGGCAGCAGAGGACATCCCTGTTCTCCTCTGATATGCGTCGGAACACCCCACCCTGGGCATGTTAGTACAGAGGCATGGGGCTGGTCCTGTGCACCGGTGGTGGGTTGTCCAGGGCAGCGCCTCCTGTCTCGCATACATTATGAAGGATGCACGCTGCCAGGACAAGGATTGGGGTGTGGTCCAGGTCGGGCGTGTTGTGGCTCCACCTTGACTGGCCTGTGTACATATCTATAAACAGGCCCGTATGATCCACTACGGCCTGAAGATTGATGGAGAAGGCCTGTTTCCTATTCATGTAGTCGATCTTTACATGAGGGGGTCCTATGATGGGGATGTGTGGTGCTGTCAATGGCCCTGATGCAATGAGGGAACCCCAGTTCCTCAAACCCAAGCTTCACCTCCTCGGGGTCATGGAGCTGGATGACCCACTCCAAGAGGAGCTCCACAAGCAGGTCACACACATCATGGAGGGCCCTGTTCACGGTGGCGGTGCCCACCCCAAAATGCTCCCCCATGCTCCTATAGGAATCCAGGGTGGCCAGTCACCACACCGCCATGGCCACGTGCATCCCTGGTGCCAGCGGGAAGTGCATGCTTGTCTCCCACCTCTGGAGGTGGGGGTTGAGGAGCTCCTCCAAGCGGGTCAGCAGAGAATGGGTCATCTGGAAGTGGTCTGACCATTGCCCAGCCATCCAGGTGGCCAACATGTTCTCCCACCAGTCGTTGGTGCGGGAATGCGACCAGTGCCATTGCAGGGTCGGTATGGTCACGCTGCGGGCGTACACGTTGAGGGTCAATCGAGCCAGGACAAGCTGGCCTTGCTGGGACACCACAGAGCCCAACAGGACACGGCATCAGACAGCTTCCCACCTCACCCATCACACATTCACCACCCTCCTGAGGTTTGCTGCCCTCTGCTGCCATGCCCCCAGGAGTATGGAGCCTTGACCCGGCAGGCAGAGCAGGGCCATCTGCTGTAGCAGCATGAGCAGCAGGAGGAGGGCTGCACCCAGAATTCACATCAGCATGTCCCCGGGCTGTGGGTACTCATCCCCCGGCAGCATGGTTCCTCAGCTCCCCACTCCCAGTCACCCNTGTGGGTACTCATCCCCCGGCAGCATGGTTCCTCAGCTCCCCACTCCCAGTCACCCCCCGCTGGCACGTGCCCTGGTCACAGTACGCTCCGCTGTGTGGCATGTGCCCCCAGACCACCCTCCCCTGGTATCGCAAGTGCACCTCTGTGTCCATCCAGCTCAGTGTCGCCTTTCTCTGTTTGCTACTCAAACCCATGCTGCCGCCTCTACACCCCACGCCCGACCGCCTGCATCGGGTCACTTATGTACTGTGTAGCCCGGTAGGGGCAGGGCACCGATTGGTGCTGCACTAGGGTTGTGCTGGAGCTGCCACATATTGCCGGGTCCAGCTGATCATCCCCGTGAGTGCGCCGGCCGCATGCCCGCCGGGGGATGATGGGACTGCGCGCTCCCCAGGGTACCGCTGCCTCCGCACCTGCACTACATTCCCCCCTGCCATGGTCCACCTTTGCATGCTGCAGCTGTGCATGGTGTGGATACAATGCCTAGCTCGGCTCCTTGGCCTGGCTCACTGCCCGGCCGTGGCCTCCCTCATCTCTAATCACCGGTGCTGGATCCCTTCTGTCCTATGTGTGGGTTGCGGAACCCCAGTCCCAGCGAGCCAGCCTATCTCTGGCATACAAGGCCAACTGTGGGTGAGGGTAGCCACTCATTACGTGCTCATCCCAGTCACTGCAGCCCTCCGTCTCCAGCCTGTTGCTTCACCGGAGCGGGCCCCACTGCTGCCATGGCCGGTCATTGTGCAGGGCCCTCAGCCAGGCATGTAAGGGAGGGGTGGGCGCCCTGTGTGGACATGCTGTTGGGGGCTGTCTGGCTGAGCCCCGACGTTCAGAAGTTGATGGGTGACCCCCTGTCAGTGGAGGATGGCTTTCGCCTCCTGTCACAGTACATGTGGACAATGGGACACCAGGTCGGTGCTGGGGGAATTCCCTCGGCTCGGCTTTACCCCCCCATGCCAACCTCCTTGGGGGCACCCGCCTGCCGTTGTTGTGCCATGGACCACTGTGGAGTTAACAGATGCTCGCCTGCTGATGGAGCGACCCGGGTTCGGCCTCACTTTGCTGTCCGAGGGTCCCCCTGTTGCTGCCCTGTACACCGGCACCCTCCTGCATGCCTGCAGCATCCCGCACTCACCCTCAGACGTGGGCCCCCTCCTGTGGGACCTGGGCTTGCTGTCCCCCAAGGTTGGTGGCCCACTCTGGACCGGGGACCCCTCCACTGTGGAGCTCGCTGCCCTTCGATAGGCAAGGGACCTTCCAGCTGTGCAGGCTGTGGCCGCCGGTGTGGATCTGCTCCTTCCCTGCTTCCTAGTGGATGCTCATATGTGCTCCCAAGGCTTCCGAAGGGGCCTGGTTGCCTGGGAGGGTCTAGCGCAGGGGTTGCCACCCCGGGAGTGCTCCCCGGACCATCTATTAGCAGCACCTCACCGCCACCCGCTCTCTGCCACCCTGGTGCCCTGGACAGTGCATTGCCTGCCCCCCCGTGCTGCTGATCAGGCTGTGCACTGCTGTCTGCTTCGATGCTGCCTGCTGCATGGTTCTCTGGACCCCATAGCCCCCTGTGGCTCCTTCCCACTGACGCTTTCCTGGTGCCCTCACCCGCTATCCACAGTCGCACCTGTGCCCTCCTTTTGTGCTCCTCTTGCCCAGCCGTGTGTCCACCTTCACCACCCTGCTCTGCCTCTCTTTGCTTGGGGGACCCCGTTCCCCTGGCGCCAATAAACTGCTGTTCTGTGATGGTCTGTCCTGCCTTACTTCTCTTGCTGCTGTGGTGGCTGGGTGCCCCTTACCTTGGCAGCCCTCCTGCCCCCATCTGTGTGGTTCTGTGAAGGGGGTGTGCTTGGTGTGTACTGGTGGGATCCAGGCCTGTGGGGTGTGCGCTGGTTGTGTGGTGTGTGTTCCCATGGCGGCTTCCCTGCTGTGGCCCTGCACCTTCCCTCTGGTCCCCTCGGCTGTCGCCCCCTGTTGGTGCGGGACATCTGTGGGGGTGGCAATGGATGGGCAGCGGGAACATGGGCACTGGGCGGCTGAGCATGAGTAGGGGTTGTGCTGGCCCCGGGCTTTGATCCCTCCGATCCCCCTTTGTGCAGGGGTCTGGGTGCTCTTCCAGGTGGTGACTGGTGGTATGCCCCTGGTGCTGTTGCTGGCCCCAGCCCTCCCAGGGCCTGCTCGTGCGGGCATTTCCTGGTGCCCTGTCCCTTCTCTCCTGCAGCTACTGTTGTCATGCTGCTGGCAATCTTGTTCCTGGGCATGATGGTGCAGCAGCTGGAGCGGGCCACTTAGGTTGGGACATGCGGGTGGCGGACCTGCTGTTCAATGGCATCTGTGAGTGTGCTATCTGTTTGCTGTGCCCTGTGCCTGTGTCCCTCCATGTTGGTTTCTGTTCCTTGGTGGCCAGGGCCGGCTCTGATGGCTGTCTCCTCTCCCTCTGTCCCATTCAGCGCAAGCCATGATCTCAGAGCAGACCCGGGAGCCGGGGGAGTTGTTGGAGCTCCTCCTGCACGTCCTGAAGTGGCTGCACCGGCTGTACTATGTGCAGGCCAAGCACTGGCACCAGGTGCAGGGTCGCTGGTCCTATTGACCGGGTATTGTCCCAGGCCTGCCGCTGCTGGTGCTGGCCCCCCCTTCTATTGCCCCGTCTCCCTGTCCTGACCTGTTGTTGTTGTCCCTTGTTGCTGGTTCCCCGGTTCGTTAAAGGCTTTTGTGTTCCTTCCCAGTGTGTCCATGTTGTGCTTTGCTTTGACCTCTCCCCTTGTGTGGGTGCCTCTGGGGGGGTGTTGCGGGGTTGCCTGTGTTGTATGGGTGCCCTCCTCCCCCTTGCCCGTTCCTGTGTGCTTCTGTTGCCTGCTGTGTGTGTACCACTCTGCTGGGAGGGGGGGGGCTGGCACCAGGCTGTCTGGGCTCTGTGCCAGTGATGTGCAGAGCCAGCTCCTTTGTAGCAGTTGTCATCCCATTTCCGTCCTGCCTCGCCCACGCAGATCCTGGTGGCTCGGGGGTGGGGCCGTGTTGCGCTGCTTCATTTGTCCTTGGTTGGTCATGTTATGCCATTGCTGTGCTGGGAAGGGCTTCCCTATCGGTCGCGGCTGTCCGTGTACTTGCACGGGTGTTTGCTGTGTGCTCCCCGGGATGGGTGTTTGGCTGCTGGGTGTTTTCCGACCCCTCCCCTTTCTGTCCCACTAGCCCCCACAGTGTACCTGTGTCCCTACTTGGTGCCGCTAGGTGTTTTCTGGGTGTGCTCACCTACCCATCCACACCCATCTCCACCCATCGGCGCTGCTGCGCCATCCATGTAAAAACGGCCTTTTGGGAATACGGGTAATTTAAAAAAATATTTTGACCCAGGTTGTCCCATACATTTATCTAACTAAAGCCAAAATAGAGTAGAAAATTTTAAAATGAAAAACTGATTTTGACAATAGTATTCTAATGAACTGAAATTCATGAATAACATTTAATTAAGATGAAAATTGCCACATGTAAGGAAAAACTAAAAGCAAATTTTGGAAAATTTTCTTTTTAGGGAGATGGGGTAGTGTTGGATTAGGGTGAGGTTAGGAGGTAACTTGTTTTATTGTGGGATTTTAACTGTGTCATTGTTTTATTTTAATCTGTTTTAACATGTTGTCAGGGCAGTCTTTGTATATAGCTGCTGGTGGGTTGGGGATGGGTGTGCAGCGGGTGTATGCCCATATAAAACACCATGGGCAGTGGGTGTTTGTGCATGTGTGCTCCTGCCACACACCCACCAACACCCGCCGCACACTTACCCACTTCCACCCAAGGAGCCATCCGCCAGAATGGAGGATGCCCTGTGGGTGGAGGTGGATGTGCGTAGGTGTAGGTGTAGGTGGGTGGGTGTCGGTGTAAATGGGCACTCACCCACCTACACCCACTATGCTGACAGACATGCCCCACACACCCTGGTCCATGTAAAAAAGGCCTATATCTCAATTATGTCAGAATTATTGTAATTCTAATGTATTTGCACCAGTCTTTGGCATTACTTGTCCTTGGAACATGTCCATTATCAGATTTGTGTGGATTCCAGAGTTCATAATACACCAAAGTATAAAGATACTCAGAAAATATGTCAGATTTGCACTTTCAGCATATCTAAACAGCTGTTGTTTCCTTTTGATACTAGTATGCTAAATAATATTTCCTAGCCAAACAAAACTCAGTTTAACCCTACCAAAATGAAGTTCTCCGTGCCAGAAGAAAAGCCAAATCTGTTGATTGTGTAGTGGAACCATTAATATCAAGTTATCAACACTGAAAGTTAACACTGTCTAGTGAAGAAAGTCCACTGCATATTCTCTGTAGAGCATTCAACAGAAGCAGGCTAATGCAATTCAAGAAGCAAAGGAGAATGCCTCTTTGGTTATTTTTGGCAGAGCCTTAATGGAGGGTAGGACTGCTTGCTTAGTCACTTACTTAATGTTGTTGACTCATCAATCAACATTGAAATGTTTGTCCTTTTTCTCTCTTTAATGTTTGCCACAAGTTTTTATTGAATTTCTGATGCCGCATATTCAATTATATCCGCACAAATTTTCAGTCTGTATACCTAACATTGGGTTCAATTCATTCCCTTGTTGACACAACCAAGAGTGAGACAAGGGCACAAATACATTGAGTTTAAAATGACCACACTCTTTTTTTAGTTCCAACAATCTTGGGTTGCGAATTGTCGGACGTAAATTAGGGTCCAGTAGCAGACCAAGCATCAAAGTGTTAACTATTAAACTTTTGGGGGTAAACAGATCCTGAGGCACCCTCACCTGCCCCCAACACATAGCCAACTAAGATTCCCTCTCCATCCCAGGATGCAAATCGTGGGTGAGGGAGAACAAATGTGTCCCCTAAAGGACCAGAGGAAGGAGTAGGGTGCCAAAGGCCTAAAGTCACAGTCGCCTCTTTGGTGTCCTCAAATGACCCTTCCCAAGGATGTAACCCAAGGTCTCACTGAACCCTGCTTCTGCGCCAGGTCACATTTCCCCATTTCATAAGGAGATGTCTCCATAATGTATACAACACTATCAACAACTGAAACAAAAATCTACTGGACCACCACCACCATAAAGCTCGGCTGGTTCCTGTTCCACACCCAGACTAAATGCTCATGACCTCTGCCAGCTTATCTCTTAGGCTTCTTTTAGACCATCATTTAAAATGTCTTAGGGTGGTTTTAGATGAGACAACTAATGCCGATTAAAGAAATCTAATGTGCATTTAAGGTGGAATTTTCAAGATGTAAAATTAGTTTCATAAACCCCCGATGTCAGGGGTTTATGAAACTGATTTCATAAACTCGTGGATTAAAATGTTATTGGTTTTTGTTTACGTTTAACAGTTAATGCGGATTTAAATAGTGCTTTAATCTGCATTTCTGCTCATAAAAGCTGTTTACTTTAAAATGTGAATTAATTCTAAATCCACGATAACACACACATCAAAACAATAAATCCAGATTAAAATAAGAACAGTTTCTTTTCTTTTCTTCTCCTCCCTCTCCCCCCACCCATGTTATTTTTATTAGGTTATAAAGCCATTCAATACACATTCAGAAACACAGAAAAAAGCACCATTGGCCATTTTTCATATCATCTAATCTTTATCTAATAGTTTCAAAAGGCCAATTTTACATATTTCTACAACCTTATTAAAACATTCTGTTCTCACTATCTTCCAAGTGAAAAGGACCTAAGTCTTGTTCAGTCAAACAAAGCTTAACAGAGTTAGTGTTCAAACAGCTTTTTGTACTCTTGTTGGTCCATCTTTTTTCCTTCTATAGCCATAATGATTGGAGCCCAGGTTTTTTTCAAAATTTGCAGACTTGTTTTGCAGACTTGCATGAAGTTTTTCCATAGGAAACGTGTACCAGATCCTCTTAATCCATTCCTCCTCGGTCAAATCTTACGCTGCCTTCCAATGTCTTGCTATTATGTTGAAAGCAGCTAAAAAGAGAATCTTACAGGAATTTTGACAATCTAAGAATTTTTTTGTTTCAGGATATAGACCCAATAGGGCTATCTCAGGTTTAAACAGAATTACTTCTCCTGCTTCCTTATTTGCTAGTTTCCATACTTTACCCCAGAAAACTTGCAACTTGCCGCAGTCCCACCAGCAGTGTCTGTAATCACCTACTACCCCACACCCTCTCCAGCAGTGGCCCTTTTTGCTGGGGTTGTAGTGTTTTAGCCTTGTTGGTGTGAGATAGTATCTGGTGACTACTTTTATTTGAATTTCTTTTACCTCTAACGAGGAAGCAAATGTATCCATATGGTGCCTTACCCTGCCCAAGGAACCCATGGCCCATTCCAGCACATGCTCTGTGACTCAACCCCCTGGAAGAGGTGTGGTGAACACACACACACACATATAGACAGATATCGAGTGCCCTCGACCTGTGGCCCATACACAAGAAGGCACAGCTATGGCCCAACAGTGGGGATGAAGCTACCACATGGCCTGGATGTATGAAAAACCTGTACCTACAACCTGTAGGCACAAGGTGGGGGTCCATCTCCACCCTAGGGGTCCATTCTAGATTTGCTTCACCTGTATTGGGAGGTGTTCCTCCATGGGCCGGATGCAGAGGAACAGTTGGTGAAACCTGCAGGCTTCCTCCACCAGTGCTTCAAATGTCCCAATCTAGGGCCTCAACCCTCCAGAGCAAGGCCTTGATTCTTAGAACACGAGCTCAACAAGGTTGCCTTTAGGCCTCCTCAGGATGGCACTTTATCCATAAAGTGAGAAGAGGAGACAGGACTCTGACCACCCCACTTGGGGGGCAGATTCAAAGTACTATGTTCCGCCGGGTAAATCCAGGTTTGAGTGCAAGAAGTTCCTGAGGTGGTTTTGGTTGGTCTACCTGACCAACCGAAGTGGCCTGATTCCCAGACGTGCCATTTGGTTCATCAGGGCCTTGCACCACATTAATCTCTCCTGAAGGGAGAGCAGTATTGCCTCAGACCCTGCGACCAAGTAGGGGGGCACAGGAACAGAAGGTGATGGCATTCCTCCACCCCACTAGGGCTGAAGCAGCAACTCCCTTTTCCATTCTGCTATTTCATTCTGGCATTTTGGAATTGCCTGCAACTTTCCGCAGCTTTTCCGCTGGTGTTCCACAAATTCCACCAGCATTCTGCTAATTCAGAAACTGTCAGAACAATCTCTGAAACTGTATGAACAAAAATTGTTCTGCTACTTCAGACTGCCGGTGGAAATTGCGGAAGATTGAAACTGTCAGAAAAAAACATTGTTTTGCTGTTTTCACAGTCGGTGGAAGTAGCGGAATGAAAGTGGCGGAACAGCATAAGTAGTAGAATGAAAGTAGCGGACTGAATATGTCTATTGTGCCATGCTGCTCACTGCGGAAGACCTTTTTCCATTGGAAAAAGCTACCGCAGCACCTTGCCATTTCAGCCCTATATGCCACCCCTTAAACTGGGGCCTTGTCCTTCTTAGCCTTCTAAGGTATCCTGCAAGGTGGGATTACCACTTTCCATCCATTGACCCACCAACAGTTTCTGTGAGGCTCAGTGAGGGAAAAAAGTGAACTGGGGGGCGGGGTGGAAACCATGGTGCTGTTCACCATTCTTATCTTTTTTATATATATTCATTGGCTACCTTAAAAAGACAGACCGCTCAGCACTTCCCCACCGCTCATCTGACTGGCCTGAAGAAAGGCTGAAACCAAAGCAGCAGAACGGAGTTTGCTGCTTGCCAGCTCCCGACGCACTGCAGCACTCAGAGCACTCACCCAGCTAAATGCCGGCCCCAAGTCTTGCATCACTAGACTAACTTCACACCCGTTTGGGTCACATAGCAACCCTGGCTGGGCTCAAAAGAGATTGCACCCTTGCGGGGAGTTGCCTAAGCAACTCCCCGCAGCTGGCTGCTTGGAGGTGGACCCCCATGTTCCTGCTCATTCCTCCAAAAAAGGGAGCTCGACAAAGTTCCCTTTGCTGCCACCCCTTGTTTTAGGAGAAAGGGGGTCAGACAAAGGAGTAATTATTGCACTTTAACATCTATAAGCAGAAAGATAAATATCCTGTGATGACATGCTTGAAACAACCATAAACTATATCTGTATCCCGATATCTTGATATGAGCCCAATATTCTTGTCTGGTGCTTCTTCAGAGCTGTTAGACTCCGAGTCCTGAATGGACTGATGTGGGACTGAAGTCAGAGAACGATGGAAGTGAACATTAGAAGGAATCGCAGGCTGAGCAGAGTCAGCCACTGGTGAGGCTCGGGTTGTGAATGTGGCAAAAAGTCTTTTACCCCTGCCTTTGCCTCTAGAGGGACCCTAGCATGACAGTGTTGCATTCCTGAGTAGGGTAGGACCTTCCCTCCTTTCTCTTGTGAGCACATGGCAACCTAGCCACATTCCTGATATTCCTGAACCAAGTGACTGGTTTGTCACTACATGGCGGGGCAGAGACCTCCCTGCCTTGTACTGGGTTATAAAGCAGGTGACCTCCCACGGACTAATCTCAGCAGAGGGGGATAGGACCTTAAAAGGGACAGGCCATCCCTTCTTTGCTCTCTTGCCTCTTCCTGCCTGCTTCAACATCTACAAGATCTGGGCTTCTGACAGATCGGAACTAAGGACCAAGCTTCATGTAAGTTATCTCTACATGGAGTTATATGCAACCTGCCTGAACCAGTACAGTTTAGGCAGTTGTGAATTCAAAAAGGGTCCTCGTACCCCTCAAACTGGACTCTGGGGCTTGCTCAATGACTTATCTTGCTTTCTTACCCTTTTGTGCCTTTTTGTATCTTTTTTAACCCTATAAGTAAAGCCTAAGCTTTTTTTGTTCTTAACTTCACTGGGTGTGTGTGTGTGTGTGTTTACCTGCAAAGAATGGGTATTTTCAGATGTTATGCGGTGCCGATTAACCACAGTGGATTCCTGGCGGGGGTGAACCGAACAACCACCCTCCGTGGTCAAAAAAAGCCTGAGCAGATGTGATGGGACCAGGATCATGGCAGGGAATCAGGCCGACAGATCACGGCCTGGGGCAGCGCAACAGACGTTACACCAATCCCGGCCCAGGCCGTGGTCAAAGCACCTGGAAGGTGCCGGGGCGGCTCGTCCCGGCTGCTGCTGTGTGCCCTTTAAATCTCCCTTCCCGGCCTGTGTTGTCGCTCGTTGCCTAGCACTGACACTGCATGCTTTATCCCCGGCTGGGAATCATTTCCTTTGATTTCCACCTGTGGTTGCCGGCCAGACGTTACTTTTTGTTGGTTCCCATTGGGAATCTCTTTGAACACACTTTCAGGGATTGTCCTGCGGGGAGCCCCGGAAGCATGGTTGAAATTGACCCCATGTGGGTATTGACCGTGGTGAACATCTGGCAGCCGCCGAACAGACGTTCAGGGTGCTTTGGCTCCGCCGTGGGATTGACCGTGGTTCACTGTGGTTGAGAGTGATATCGTAACGTCTGAAAATACCCAATGCCTCCCTTTGCCTGGAAGGTATAGTTACCAAAGAGGGAGAAAGGAATTCCCCTCCGGCTCTTTTAGCCAAGGCAGCTTTTGACCAAGATAAGCACCTCTGCATTGCTCCAAGGGTTCTACCTCCTGGAAGGGAGAGAACATAAGATAAAGGGGACTTGAGTGCCTTGGGAAGCTGTGGGCTTATAAACCTCTTAGATTCATATATCCTGGGGTGTGTGGATCCCCTCTGATTTCTGGAACCCAGGTGGTGGCAGCGAAAACTAGGTTTTTCTGGGACTTGCCAGCTATGGGGACTCCAGGTTAGAGATTTGGACGAACACAGTGAGGTGGGTGGCTCAGCTGTATAGCGTCCCCTTGATGCATTTCAGCACTGTCTATGTTAGCAGCTGTTCCAAAACCATAGTCAGAAATTGCACTTGGTCATTGGTCAGAGTTTCTTGAGGTTTTAGTGCAACCAGGAAGTTTAATCAGGAAAGCAGTAACAGGAATGCCAGTCAGTAAAAGATTTGGGGAACTAGGAATAGAGCACAGAGTGCCCAAGGTTCTCATCAGTTTGTAAACCAGGTAGCTGCCTGGTTACTGGGATCACTTCCAGATTTCTCCATCGACCTTTCATAGGATTCTGAGCTGGGCCTATCAGGTGCTGGAGAACTGGACAGGAGCTCAAGGCCCTGGTAGCTGAGAAAGCATGGAATACTGGCTGTGCAACCAGAAGGCACCACTCTCTCTGCTTTTCTAGCACAGTTTGGTGGGTGTGGCAGATAAGGTTTATGCCTCTGAAGCATGTGATTCTACATTCCATACCGAGACGTCCATTCCATACTGAGACATCCAGAAGCCTGACAAAAGATGACACTTAAAAATCATCCTAACTTGTTACATAGATTCTTCATGTCAAAAATACACTGGAAAAATTGCCTGTTGGTTGTTGTGACAATGCTATTTTTTCACCTCTTTCCTATCTCCTATATTGATTAGCCATAGAGACAGCTGACTCCATCCCTTTCATGTCCTAGATTGAAGCTAATTTGTGAGTGGTTCTCTGAGCTATACAGACTGGGCGTTTTTAGACTTGCATAAAATGTATGGGTTGCAACAATGTCCCATGATCACAGTGACCCCTCAGCATACATAAGAACATAACCAGTGCTATACTGGGTTAGACCAATGATCCATCTAGCCCAGCATCCTGTCTCTGACAGTGGCCAACCACAGTGGCTTGGGAGAAGCACCCAACAGGTCACAATGTGGAATCCATTCCCTGTTGTTTTCCCCCAGCTCCCATCATGTTCCCTGATTCTGTCTGAATAATAGCTGCTAATGGACCTATCTTCCAGAAATTTGTCCAAACCTCTTTTAAACTCCTTACCACAGCCTCTGGCAGCACATTCCACAACCCAATTATATTTCTATGTTCTGTACAGCTCCAGGCACATGGCTGGTGCTATATAAATGTTTATTATAATAATAATAATAATAATAATTAATAATTAATAATGACGAGTGAAAAAATATTTTCTTTTATTTGTTTTAAACTTGCCACCCATGAGTTTCATGGAGTGTCCCTTAGTTCTGGTACTAGCTGAGAGGGTTAAAAACTGCTCCTTCTCTATTAGTTCACACCACTCATGATTTTATAGACCTCTATCATATCTCCTCTCAGTCATCTCTTCTCCAAACTGAAGTGCCCTAGCCTACCAAGCCTCTCCTCATACGGGAGCCCTTCCATGCCCTTAATCATTTTTGTTGCCCTTCTCTGTACCTTTTCCAGTTCAGCTATGGCTTTTTTGAGATGGGGCGACCAGAACTGCACACAATATTCGAGGTGCGGTCACACCATTGATTTGTATAGAGGCATTATGACCTCCTAAGTTTTATTCTCTATCCCCTTCTGAATAATTGCTAACATTCTGTTTGCTTTTTTGACTGCTGGTGCGCACTGTGCTGTGGATTTCATTGTATTGTCCACAACCACCCCCAGATCCTTTTTCTGAGAAGTAACTCCTAGCTTAGTACCCAGCATTCTGTACACATAGTTTGGATTATTTTTTCTTATGTGCATCACTTTGCACTTGTCCACATTAAATTTCATTTGCCATTTAGATGCCCAGGCACCCAATGTCATAAGGTCCCATTGCAGTTCCTCACAGTTTGCTCATGTTTTAACTACCTTGAATAACTTGGTGTCGTCTACAAATTTGATCATCTCACTCTTAACACCCTTTTCCAAATCATTAATGAGCACACATGAGTACTGTTTAGATGTGCCCCTCCATCGTGCATGAAAAAAGTAATGTGGAACCTGTAAAGCCACGTTTTCCCCATGCTCACTGCTGAGGGTCTCTGCTGAGAGAAATAGCAATATTGGATAGACCCTAAATATGGCGTACAAAGCGTAGCACTTCTCCAGCCTCCTCTATATGCTCTCAAACTGTTGATCAGAGCAAACACGATTTCGCACGAGTTGTATTTAGACATTAATCTGCATCTTTAGTGCACAAGTGTGGGAATGCACATTTTGCAACCATTGATTTCAGAGGTTCCAGAGCCAGAATAAGACACACATGTTTCTACATAACACAAGTGAGAGTCATTCACACGTGAGTAGTTGCATGTTTTAAGTACAGTTTTAATTGTTTCCTCATGGAAGTTTTATCTCATCTAAAAACACTCTTTGAGAATATGCTCAAATCCTCATCTTGTAGCTGAAATTTGTTGTGAACTGAAGCAGGGTGGACTATAGCAGCTCTATAGCACTCCCACTAGCATATAATGAAGGTGGGAGTCCCATTTTCTTAAAACAGGACTCACACTTGTGCTATCTACTGCTAGCCCAGGAACTTTTCCCATGGAGAATCCCCTCCGCTCCAACACACACAATTTTTTGCTGCTCAGAATCACTAGATGGTAGAAGGAAATAATTTATTTTGAAAATGCAGCATCCTAATATAAACTAGAATCTGAAGCAAAACCTCTTCATCTTGACAGCACCTGAAAGATTAAAAGTGGGGAGCTGCTGATTGCTCTGGGTCTGTCACAAAGGTAATCTATCTTTATCATAACAGGCAAGAAAAGAAGGCAAACATGCATACCTGTAGGAAGAAAGGAAAATTCATAGATTAATCCATTTTAGGGTCAAAAGGAACCATCATAACCATCTAGTCTGATGTCCTGTGCAGCACAGGTCACTAATTTTCTCTAGTTATTGCTAGGGTTGGAACAATTTAAACTGAAGATTAATTTCCTTTAAACAAACCTCCCTGTTCAAATTCACCATCACTGAGAATACTGGCACAAAAAAACTGATTTCATTCAATTCTCTTAGGGTGATTTCAGACGTTACACCACCACAGTCAACCACGGTGAATCCCCCTATGGGAACCGTGATGGCATAACGTCTGTTGGGCCAAAAAGTGATTCCTGCCAGATGTTCACCCCCGGCGGGAATCGCTTTGACCACGCTTTCGGAGGTGTCAGGGCTGGGTCTTGAACCCATGGGGTGCTGAACAGGCTCTCCAGTGCTCTGCACCACCTGGTGGGCTTGTGAGGGTGTTGGGTTTTCCCCTTCCTGTCTCCCTTGTGTGCTTGCTCCCTGTGTGTCATGCCCCTTCCCAGCTGTAGCCAATTACCGTAGCCCTGCCTCCCAGCTTCCTGATTGGCCACAGGAAGTATTTAAGCCTTGGTGTGGCCACAGGAAGCTGGTGGAGCAACGTCTCTTACCCCCTTCCCATTCTTGT
>QEPC01009344.1:286106-296981 GCA_003113815.1 Sphenodon punctatus | reverse complement strand
GTGTGAGCTTATGCGTGGTCCCTTCTCCCTGCTCCGTGTGAGCTGATGTGTAGTTCTGTCCCCCTGCTCCGTGTGAGCTTATGCTTGGTCCCTTCTCCCTGCTCTGTGTGAGCTTATGCTTAGTTTCCCCCCTACTTCCAGGCTATCGGTTAACCCGCCAACGTCCCTGTGGTGGGGTCCACCCTTGGCTCCGGACCCTGACCTCGATGATGAGTCGCGTACCTTCTTAGCCCAGGGTGCCTGGTAACGCTGCTGAGTACCTAATCTCTCGGGTGCAAGAGAGCGACTGAGAGGTTTCAGAGGGTCACCTTGGGGCCACCCTTTCCCCCCCGGTGTCCAGGCCTAGATTCCCCCCTCTTTGTTTCCCTCTCCCCAGTTCTGTCCCCTGTAATCTGGTAATTCTGGCCTTCCTTGTCCCTCCTTGGTTTCCCCCACGGCTCCGTACCTCGGAGCCTGACAGGAGGTCCGGCTGGCTGGACCTCCGAAAGCATGGTCAAAGCGATTCCCGCCGGGAATAATTTTTCAGCCCAACAGACATGAAGTTACCATGGTCAACCATGGCGGGATTCACCGTGGTTGACTGTGGTAATGTCATGTCTGCTCCCGGATCACAGCTCGGAATCGGCGGTCGTACCCGCTGCCGATTCTGGGCCATGGTCAATACCCTGGGGGGGCGGGTGCTGTGGCCGCATTGGCCACTGCGCCCGTCCATCTCCCAGAGGGCGGGCAGCCTCGGGAGCATGAAGGGGCAGGGCTGTGCAGCCGTAAGTTGTGCCATGCAGCCCCACCCCTTCTCCCGATTCCCCTCCGGAATCGACCCGCACATCTGTTGATGGGTCATTTTGATTCCGGAGGGGAATCAAATGGTGATTCTGTACTGGGGCCAATGGGCTTCCCGGCACATCTGAAATCATCCTTAGTTCACTTCACAAAATAGATCTTTGATTACATCATTAATTATCAAATTCAGATTTTGGTTAGTTCGACTGATTGGCTAGTTTGACTAAAATCAAACTCCAGATTTGATTCATTTGATTAGTTCTTTAAGAATTAAACTAAGGCTGGCGCAAGCAGCAAAAATTTTACTTGTAATTTTGCCATATCAGGAACCTGCATTGATTTCCTGATGATTTCCTGATACCAATGTGATTTTTCAATTCTTGCGATACTATGAGATACCATCATGAGTTACTGATTTTCACTTAACATTTACCATATATCGTGTATCGTTCATTTACAACTTACCACATTGCTAAGAGTACCACTTCCAGGTTTGATGTTTCTGTATTTATGATTCAATCATTGTGCAAATAGCCCACCCCTTAACCAGTGCCCCTTAACCTCTACTCCTGTGCCTTCAGTCAGAATTGTTGTTCTGTCTTGTTCCTTTTGTTTTGAACTATCTGAAACTCTTGGGTTGCAGACTTGTAAAGGAATATGTGTACCAGCCAATGAGTGACAAGGAAATACAAGGGAACATGGAGAGCAAGAAATGTAGTATTGTGTCGATATAACATCTCAGAATTTGAAATGGATGACAAAAGAGTCCATTCAGTTTCAGTTGTAGTTGTTACTGCAGCTCCAAGGAGCTGCAGCTCTCACCTTTTGAGAGTGAGGAAAAAATCTACTGACATTTTTGACATTTTCCATGATTTTCTGCTATTGTCTACCATTTCAGTAATTTCTGGTATTTTAGTTAATACTGGAAATTACAAAAAATTACTGATAATACTGGAAATTAGTGGAAGTTACCAGAAATTACTGGAAATTACTAAAATGGCAAAAAATAGAGGAAAATAATGCAAAATGTCAAAATTGCTGGTAGATTTCCTCCTCACACAAATGAAGGTAAATAAGCTGTTTCTATTGGAAACAGCAGTCACTGAGATTTTTCATTTCAGCCAGATAGACAGACACACCCAGCCAGACAGACAGACAGAAGTACTGAACAATTGAGATTCCCGATTGGAAACTAGCAAAAGATTGTGAAAAATAGCAAAGAGCCAGTAAGTTTCCTTGTCGCATGAATGAAGGTGAATAGCCTGTTTCCAACGGAAAAAGCAATCACTGTGATTGTTCAGTTCAGGCCTACAATCAGTACTCACTATTACTGTGGTGAGTCAGGTACCGTAATGTCAATGGGTATGCTTGTTTTTGAGGGTACTACTTTCAGCTGTAATCCCAAACTAAGGGCGCTTTATTGGCGCATCCGGAAATAGACAAAGACAAATTGCTGGGTTTTAACGGCCGCACTTTTTGTACAAATTAGGATTAGGCTAGGTAGAGGAATTGCCTCTTGGAAATTCGGGTCTAGTACACTAATTACAGCTAACAGGATAATAGACAGGACTTGACCTGGATGTGCCCTCCAGTGCCTGCCCCAATTTCTTACAACAAATGTCTCTCATTTGCTCTTCGGTCAAAGGCCCTGGTGGAAGGAGACAGTGGGCAGTTTTACATACACCTTAAAGTGCTGGTCTTTAAATCTTCTGGGTTTACAAGTCCACAAGTAAGTTCTGGATGCATTCCTCACACACACACTGCCATGAGGCAGTTCCTGGATGCATTCTTTACACAAACACTTCCCTGAAGCAGCCTAAAGTAGCCACAGCTGTAGACGTGACAGGCTGCCATGGAAACCAAGTGACCATAGCTGCTTGGAGCAAAGCAGTTTACCAGGAGAACATTTTACACACACACAAGTTCTGGGAGAAGTTTTACGCAGACGTTCAAAGGGCCAGATGTTTAAGTTCTGGATGAGTGATTTAGACAAACAGAAAGTTCAGGATGTAACAGCAAACATGTAGGAGAAATGTGTGTGTAAAAATGCCCACTGTCCTTTCCCAACTCAAGTGGAGTCGGTGGTTCTGGACTCAAGTATGTGTTGCTGAAGGATTGGGGAGCATGACTGTTCCTCCTTCTGAAACACCCCTCCCAGGGATGCTAAGCCTGTGGTTGCTGTGCCCTGCTTCTGTGACAGGTGTCGCTTCCCCATCTCTTAAGGAGATGACTCCCAAAATGACTTACTTATAATAACAGCATAACAGTATTGGACCCCTGCCACTAAGGGACCACTGATGCTTAAATTGGATGGGCCTGACCCCCACCCATGCCTAAATCAACACTGAAAACATCAAGCAGTTTCACCTTCAGCGTAGCCAAATAACAATTGTTTACTTCCGGTGACTAGTGTACCCTCTCAAAATGATAAAGTTCAGGGGACCTATGAGTTATCCTGTGGTGGAAATTCGGTGCCACCCCCTCAGGAAGATCCACTTCTCTATTTCCCTATTGATGTTATGCCAGTTTTGTTGACTTTCCTGGAACGTATCACCTTGTCCCATTTAATCCTCCCCACCAGGTCAGTCCAGATAATTGTAGCATTAGGGAAAAGCTTCTCTATCTCTCTGGACCAACCATTTCATTCATTCTCCAGTCTGCATGGGATGGAGGGCAATCAGAGGCTACCTCCCCAGCCCTACTACATTGTGGGGGATGGAGTCTCTAGGCTGCAAAAATCCCCCCCCCCTTTTCAATCTTTAGGGTTCACTGGGTGTAGGGAGCAGCTGCAAGGGGACTACAGCTCCCAACGGGCCATGCATTTTGCAGCTGCAAATCCTGCCCCCCTGCCCCATGAGATATAAGTCATGAGGGTGGGGGACTGGTTGCTATTGCCCCTTCAATTTCAGTGCTGCTGGGAGGGGCTCCCCTGGGTGAAAGGAGGAGGATCACAGTGGTGGGGGGTACTCAGGACATACCCCTGCAAATATCCGGGGGGAGGCAGATGAAGACAAATGGGGGTTGGACTGAGAGCTCTCCATAGCGCCCTTTTACAAATACAATTCCAAGGATGGGGGAATGAGAGGAATCCCTCCCCCAATTTCACCTACTTTGACATTGCCACCGTGAACGGGCTATAGCAGAGGGATGGGTCTAGGAATCCCCCCCCCCCCCGCCAGTAACCAGAGTGCAGTGTTTTCCGGAGCTGGGATCTGACCCGAAGTCATTGTTGGGGGGCACAGACTGCATGTTTTAAACACACAGTCTCACACACACTTGCAGGAGATCTCTGGGAGTGGGGAAGGGAAAAGACGTAAACTGCACACAGTGCAAAGCCAGCGAGCTGCCAATGATCAGCAAATCAGATCATTCAGAAAATAAGAATGCAGCAATCACAGTTGCCTCCCCCTCTATGGAACCTGTCACCTACCTCAATCAGTGTTTTCGGATTGTTTGTACCATTATTTGTACTGTGACGTTGTTGAAGAAATAATTTTCAAAACTTTTTTACTACAAAATAAATGATAACCATTTCTTTTTTTAAAAAAAATGCATGTAGTTACGCTATTCCTTGGTAAGGCTGCATGATGAAAGTGTGTAAATATTTCATAGTATTTAATATGATATAAAATGGCATGGATGTTTCTTAAAGCAAATCATGCTGAAGGAGTGGAATATTTTATCTAAGAAATATGTGGAACGATAGAAGTTCTAAAATGTCTAATGGATGTATTTCCCCACCCCCACCCCCAAAATATATAAAATAAGAAGTGTGTCAAATGGCATTTTTGTTTGTTGATAAAACCAGTCATTCATCATTAATTATTTATTTTACATCATTACTTATGCCATTATTGTTGCTTTTTGCCACTGGGAATTCATTCTCACCCACAGTTGACTCTTATGTCATTCCGTTTTATATTTATTTAATTTTGGGGTGTATGTTCTACAACTTATTTCATTTCTTTATGCTACAAATTGAATAATACATGACAGAGAACCTGGATGGAATGCACTAGTGACTAGATGAAGCCAGCAATTTCCCATTGCTTTTAAAAAAATATTTGTGGCAAAGATCAAAGGAGGTGCAATTGGGGGAGGGGTTCCTCCCATCCCCCCTCCTTGGAATTGCATTTGTAAAGGGGGGCTATAGGGAGCTCTTGTTCCAGCCCCCATTTGTCTTGATCCACCACGTGAAAAACTTCCCACTCCCCCCCCCGAGTACACACACACCCCGTGATCAGGGCTGTAGCGGAATATTGCAGTGGTAGCTATTTCCGGCGGAAACAGTGTTTCCGTAATTAGTGGAACGGCATGGCAGAGACTTTTCATTCCGCGGTTTCATTCCGCGGTTCCACGGTTCCGCTTATTTAATTCTGCAACTTAGTGGAATCGTGGAAACATGACATTTTCGCTATTTCCGCAATTCCACCAGCGCCACAAAATAGCAGAATAGCGGTTTTCCGCAATTTCCGCAATTTTTCTGCAATTTTTCCGCAATTCCGCGATTTGCAGAATTCCAGCGGAATTAGCGGAATATCTGCAGAAAAGTCGCGGTGTGGCGCGGGCAATTCCGAAATGGTGGAACGGAATCATGGCGTGGTAAAAGCTGCTGCCACATCAGCCCTACCCGCGATCCTCCTCCATTCACACAGGGGAGCCCCTCCCAGTAGCATGGCAACAGCAACTAGCCCCCCTGCCCCATGACTGACAGCTCCCCCTAGGCAACCAGCCCCCTGTGGAGGCAGGATTTGCAGCTACCAAATGCACGGCCCACTGGGAGTTGTGGTCCCCTTGCAGCTGCCCTCCCAGTGAATCCTAAAATTTGCAAAGAAGGGGGGCTCTTCGTAACCCAGGGACTCCACCCCCTACAATGTAGCAGGGCTGGGAAGTTGGCTTCTGATGGCTCCTCCCCTAATGTGCAGGCTGGAGAATGAATTAAATGGTCAGTCCAGAGATTGTGAGGTGAGAGGTTAAAAAAAGCTTTAAAACTTGTGTCTGCCTGACTGCAGTTACACTTTCAAGATGCTACCCAATTCAGGTTGTGCTGCACTCCTCTTCCCCTTATCCAGGGGAATCCCTGGATACTGGGAAAACAGCAGGATTCCAACTCTCATAACTTAAGTCACAAGAGGAGCATATCTTTCTGACTGGCAGGGACGCTTGCAAGCTGAGGGCCCTTCAGGGTGTCCTGTGTTCCCCTGACTGGGGAATTCCTGAAGGCTGGGATACTGGCGGGATGTCAACAGTTGGAGAAAACGTTTACCTGTGCACACTCTGCAGAGAAAAAGACTATCCGTGCTCTTGGGTGCGCTACCCTCAATCCTTCTTCCCCCCTAGAGAGCCAGGCCACCGCACTGGGGTTTATCAGAGTGGGGGAGGAAAGTGTGTCAGTGGGTGAAAACTCTCACCAAACAATATGAGAGAATAAACTACGCCCCTCCCCCCGTGATACTGTCCAGATACTGCAACAGTCCCTGTCAGAACTTCTCCCTGCCCTCTTCGTGCAGCTCTGTGCATGTGCAGTGGGCAGTCAGTTTTCTCGGCAATTTTCTCACATGGTGATCAAGAAGTGGTCGAGAACTCGACTGTGGTTCTGATTCTCAATATCATTTTGTGAGAATTTATGCACATCTCATTTCAGCCCTACTTACCGGGGTTGGGATTCTTCCCCTGGCCACCGCCCTGCATTCCATCTTGGTTGCCCTTTTCTTGGAGGCCTGGGTGGTTCCACCCTTTTTCCCAGGGCTTCTGGCTCATGTTACAGGATGCTGTGGCATGATACCACCTACAAATTGTGTAGGTGTGGTGAAAATTACATCCATTGTGCCCGCATTTTCCAGAACGGGCAAATTCCCAACATTGGAAGTCCTCTGAACTTTGATCTTTATAGCTCTTGCTCCAAAGGGGTGGGATGACCCCATCTCATGTCAGAACGTGGCCTTTCTCAGATCTTGGGGTATTGGCTGCATCATTTATGCAATCCAGCCAGAGCTCATGGGCATGGACGTCCCATCTCAAACCATTTGTGTAAGATATGTTGAGCTGGAAAACCTCATCGTACCTGAGCCAGCCACCCAGGGGGCCTGAATCATATGCATAATGGACTATGTCAGCATACTTCATCAGGGAATAAGCTCTGTCTGGGTATGCATGTACCATGACCCTTTAAAAGATAGAGTAGGCTATGGTCCAATTGACCCAGTTCCGATCAGCCTTGGGACAACAGAACCGCTTCTTCAGATATAGGGTCCATGAATAGGAGGGCGAATATGTCTATGTATCCCCCCCTCCATATCCGTTCTCTCATGGACTAGAGTAGATGGTTCCCTATAGAAGCCAAAACCTCAGCGTACCCACCCATGGTTGGGAGGGGGTGGCAGTCAGGCCCCGACCCCTGCATTCCATAGCTGACCCTGTGACTGGGTCCATACCTGTAGGGCGTGGGCCCCATAGGGACCTGCCCCTCCTCCCATTGCTGCGACCACACTGAAGCAGTCCTGTGGACCCCCAATACCCATAGAACCCACAAGGTGGGGGACAGCTGAGGCCATTGCTGGCACCCAGGCCCCATTCCACAATAATTGGGGTGTCTCAGTCCCCACACCCGGTGGGGGAGCATTGGGTCCTGAACCGTAATTCCACACTTCAGTGGGAGTACTTCCTCCCCCCCTACCCCCCGGTGGCCAGTGGCCCTGGGTGATCATGCTGACAACCCCTACCTCCCACAACCTGGGTTCCAAGTAAGGGGGGGGGGTTGCACCTGCCTGGGTTGGTCACCACCTGTCACCTCTATAAGTTGTCACTTAGAGTCCTGTGTTGGGTGGTGGTGGTGGCGGAAGTTGGTAGTTCTGTGCCGTCTCCTGGAGTCTGCATTCCAGTTCCTCGATTCTCCAGAGTGCCTCTGGATCATCTGGGTTGCAAAACTCCTGCCTCTCCACCCTTGGTCTATGTGCTGGGGGAGCCTTGTTCATGGGGGGAGAGTGAGGTGCCCTTGCTAGACACTGTCATCTCATCTTCCCCCTGTGGGGGGCCAGGTGGGGGTCCTCCGGCTGCTCTGCAGGCTCAAGCAACTTTTTCTTTTCCCCTTTTGATTTGGGCTTCCCCATCCTAACAGTGGAAACCTGGGGAAACATAGGGTAATTTCAGATGTTATGTTACCATGGTCAACCATGGCTGCGGCACCGTAATGTCTGTTGGGCCCAAAAGAGATTCCCACCAGATTTTCACCCCCAGTGGGAAACGCTTTGACCACGCTTCCAGTCCTCCAGTCGCCCGGAACTCTGGAAGCATGGTCAAAGCAATTCCTGCTGGTGGTGAACATCTGGCGGCAATCACTTTGCGGCCCAACAGACATTACATTACCACGGTCAACCATGGTGGGTTCACCGTGGTTGACTGTGGTAATGTAACATCTGTTATGGCCCCACGGCCTGGAATCAGCGGATGGTACCAGCTGGTACCGCCACCAATTCCAGGCCATGACCAATATCCCAGGGGCAGAGGGGGCGCAGTGGCCGGATTGGCCGCTGCGCCCGCCCATCTCTCAGAGGGTGGGCGTCCGGGGAAGCATGGGGGGTGGGAATGTGTGGCCACACATTGCGCTGCACTGCACTGCGCAGGTCCTCCCCCTCCCCGGTCCCCCTCCGAAATCAGCCGGCACGTCTGTTGACAGGCCGGCTGGATTCTGAAGGGGGATTAAAAGGTGATTCGGTGCTGTGGCCAAAGGGCGGTCCAGCACGTCTGATATCACCCATAGGTCCCACGTTGTCCAAGCTAGGCCCTCAAGGCCGCACTCCATTCCTCGGGGGGGTGGAATGCAGTGAGCATCCCACACTGCTAGTTTCCCTGCCCAGCAGGCTGTAAACTGCCCACCCAAGGCGCCGGCACTGTGTGGGCTGGGAATGCTACCCCGGATGTACTGGTGGTGGCCTGGGAGGAGTGACTACTCACCTGGCCACAAGAGAAAACGCCAATTCCCTGAGGGAGGGGCAGCAAAGATCAATGGGCTGGGTTGCCCACCAGGCCCCCGCAAAGAGAAAGGGTACTACAGGTCACTCCCCCAGAAGTCCTGTGGGGGCGTGGCGGAGAGGAGGCCGGTATAATTTATTACACTGGATCCAAGGCCCCAAATACTGCCACTTTCTGTCAGCTAACCAGGAAAAGGCAGGTAATCAGCTTGATGTAGGTGGTGAAGCCCCTCCCCTCAGGGGGAGAACCATCATAGTCTGTGTACCTGGTTGGCTGGCAAGTTCAGTTACCAAGGATGACGTGAGCAGGGCCTGGTGGCTTTCCCGCCGACCTGAACACCCCGCTCTGCTCCTGTTGCAGCAGTTTTTGCTGCAACAGGCAGTGAAGCTGCTCCTGCCTTGTCTTTCTCTCCCAAGGAGCATGGCAAGGGTCCCGCTGGTTGCCATTGCTAGCAGGCCAAGGGGTATTCCCACATTATAAAAAAGTCTGCATTGTTTTAATCTGGTTGTTTAAGATGCACATTACAATTTGCTATTCCCCATTTACACAATCTGCTTTTCTCCACATTTTAACTTAATGTACATTGTAAAATTATGCATTAAATGCATTCCCACATTCAGTTTGATACACATATTTTTCTCGCTTTTATTCACGTTCTCAGCGTTACAGGAAGGAAACCAGAAATGACCTTTCTCCTGTCCTTTTGAAACTGTTTCTCCCACCACTTCGGAGGTTCTTTCCCTCTCTCATTTGCCATGCTTGGAGCAACATCTGCTCTATCTGTGTACTTCTATTATCCTGGAGGATTAACAGAGGATTCCTGTGCATTCTGTTATGTGCTGCATTTCCATGTTGAAAATATGTGCATTATATAAATGTGGTCTCAATGCAGCATTCACACAATTAATCTATGTGCTTAATAAAAAAACCATTCTTATTAAAGACGTTTTGGGACATCCTGTAATGTGTTTTTCAAACATGCACATTGGATAGAAAATATGTGGATAAAGGTATTCCCAAGTTACTGAAATATTTGGATAAAATAATAATGCGCATAAATCAATGGGTAATTTTAACTGTTACGAGACCACGGTCAACCACAGTGAAACGCCTGTGGTGACCAAAAGTCCCCTAATGTCTAAATGATTTCCGCCAGATGTTCACCATGGTGAACCACTGGTGGGAATAATTTTACCATGATTCTGGACATCCAGCCATCCAGAGGTCCAGAATTGTGGTGGGATCGGGTCCAAACCGTGGCCACGGTGGCCACGGTCCAGAATTGGTGGAAAGTAACATCTATCACCTTCTGCCAGCTGGATCGTGGCCCAGACCATGATGTGGGATCGGGCACAGTGGCCAAATTGGCCGCTGCACTCACCTGTCTCCCGGAGGACGGGTGGCCGGGGGAGCATGGGGGGGCGGGGATGTGTGGTCGCACATCGTGCCGTGCAGCCCCACCCCCTCCCCAATCTCCTGTAGGAATCAGCCGGCATGCCTAATGGATGGCCGGATTGATTCCTGTCCTGGATCCAAAACGGATCCCGGACCGTGGTTCAGCGTGGCAGGCCAATTGGCCCATCACATCTGAAATTACCCAATGTTGTGAGAAAGCACCCTATGGGACATGAAACTAACTTGGGTGACACCATCTATGGATAGGGTCACAATCCAATTGAAATTTCCAATACTCAGCATGATTTTGTTGTTGTTTGGGATTGTGGGATTGTAACTAATATTTATTTATTTATTTGTTTAATGTATTTATATCCCACCCCTCCTGAAAACATAATTAATTTATTTATTTATATATTTATTTTATTTATTTTATTTTGTAGATTTTTATACCGCCCCATCCTGCAATGCAGCTCGGGGCGGTTAACAACAATAAAAACAGTTCTAAAACATTTAAAATACAAATATAAAATATATCAATAAAACAGGGCAGTGTGCAATCATAAATAAATATATAAGTGGGGGATTAAAAATCACCCCCCCCTCCCTCCCAAAGGCCTGGGCAAACAGCCAGGTCTTACAGTTCCGCCGAAATGTCAAAAGGCTTGGGGCCAGGCGAGCTTCCTCCGGAAGGGAGTTCCACAGCCGCGGCCCTACCACCGAGAATGC
>QEPC01009344.1:269315-282693 GCA_003113815.1 Sphenodon punctatus | reverse complement strand
CCCTACCACCCTAGCCCTGGAAAATAAACAAGCCTGCTGATAAAACACATAAGCCCCCCCGCCACCCCCTGCAGTCCCCCAAAGTGCCCCCAAAAGTGCCGCGCCCTTTGGCCGTGGCCCTTCGGCCGCAAGCCGCTGTCTGTGGGCTTTTAGCCGCCGCTACTTCCGGGTGGGGGGGAGGGGACAGGACAGCCCACGTGGCTGCCCTCTGCGTTCCCCCCCCTACCCCCAACTCACAGTTTTTTCTTCTTGTCCCCGCAGGTATCCCTGCAGGCTAAAAGGGTGAAATAGCTCATCTCCCAGTGATCTTTATGGTGGAATCATGCTCTAAGGGTGATTTCAGAAGTTACGGGGCCCTTTGGCCCCGTACCAAAACTACCGACTTCGTTCCCCGCCGGGGTCACCCCGTAACGCCACAACAGACGTGCCGGGTGGATCCTAGTGGGGAAACTGGGAGGGGCCGGGGCGCCCCGCAAACAGACGTTCGAGACACGGTGACCACAGGTGGGTATTCACCGTGGTTCACCGTGATCTCGTAACGTCTGAAGACACCCTAAGTCTCAAAATGGAGCCACATAGGCAAAAACTTTGGGAAGCACCAGTCTATCTTGGAGTTTGGTGAAAGCAGTCCGATCAGCATAAAATGTATCAAATTTGTGTGCCTATAAGGCAAATCAGGCATGATAAACAAGCATAACTTTAAACAGATATTATCCTCTTCCAGTCCTATGTTTTTAATATACTATAAAATGGGAGAAGCAGGACAAGCGTTTCACAATATAGCATTTAATTCTACTGTAGGACTAACGTTTTCTCATAGTATTTTTCCTTCAATTTGCCTATATTTTCATGATTAGTAATGAGCAGAAGGAGAATGTTGTAAGATTATTTTTAATAGAGCATTATAAAAAAACAAACAACTAGTCAGTACCAGTGACTGATTGTACTAGCTAGCATGATATCACATGAAAGATATCCTTCATACCAAAGAGAGATTACAGGTCTCATTAATGTACATAAGGCACGTACCCTCCAAACGTTTTGATCATTTCCTATACAACTCTTTCTTTCTCTTTCTCCTTTTACTCTCTCTTTATTTTCAGTTAAATTGGTTATTTTTTGCTAGAGATGAAACAAAGTTATTTTTGTATTTGTGGATATTATTCACATTTTTGATAGTCATTCAAATAATAGCCACACCCAAAACTGGTATTCACATATTCCCTTACTTTTATTTCTGATAGTTCCATTTTTTCTGGGAGTTTTGGTCATTTCAATTTAGATATTTGGTTAGAACCAAAATCCCTGGAAATGATTTAAAAAATGGAAAACCAGCCCAGCATATTGAAATGAAGTTCTGAACAAAGTGGGAATGAATAATTATTAGTATTATTCCAAAAGAGATGATGTGTGAAGCAGCTGAAATTATTAAATTCAACATTCACCATGGATATTTGCTTTGGCTCAAATTTTGGCATTGATAAATAGAGCTGAAACAAGTAGCAGATTTTGTCGCCATGGGTAATATTCAAATAGCAAGACAGGTACTTGACTACCCAAAATACCGGTGTTATCGACTTACCCACTTTCTGTTTTACCATTTAATGTTTTACTGTTTTATCTACCAATTCCGTCTTACCCTGTAACCATTTAAGTGTCTTTCCAACATGAAAAAATTAACAGATGAATAGAAATTGACAGAAAAAGGATAAATTGGTAATTGGTAAATTGGTGTAAAACAGAATAATCGTAACTTGGTAATGAAAAAACAGAAATTCAATAGCGGTAATCTTAGTTCAGTAATGGTAATTCTGCAATTCAGGTAATTAAATGGGTACAATTTAGTACCTGATCCAGCCAAAATTATATGGGTGCTACAATTTTGATGGGTATACCCGTTTTTGTGGGTACACATTTCAGCACTAGTATTGAGTGCAACAATGCTTACAGTATTCTGTTTATCTGCTGTTTTGAAAACTCATATTGAATTTTATGAGAGGGTCAATTCTGGTGCCAAATTTCCCCCCTCCCCCTTTCCCTGTGTTGCTTTTTCTTTTTAATAAAGTTCTAAAAACATTTCTTCCCATTAATTTGATTTTTTACAAGTGAAATCTTAGCTAAAAACAACAAACAATGACATGGGCGAAACTCTAGAGACCACCTTTTTTCTGACAACTCAAGGCCTCATTAATAAACTTGGTGCTACGATGCAAAGTAGTAGGCTTTAACAAGATTAGAAGGTGTTAGGCTGCCAGAAACATTATCACTACTGGTGCTTAAAGATAAGAGTAGGCTGGTGCCATGGGATAAGATGCAGCATTGTAGATTGTTCTGGACATCAAAGAATAGCTGCTTCTTCAAAGTTGAAAGGACATGTTTTATCATTTATATTTCCCCTGCAATTCTATCCTTTATCCCTTCCATTTTCATTTTAAATTCTTTTTTCTTTTCTTTTTTTTTTGTGCCCAAGGAACATCACAAATACTGCAACACTTTAAGCAAAATTGTTTCTTTAAAAGCAAAATAATACCACAGTGGTGATACTTATCTCTCACTTGCGTGCACTGGTTTTATGGGATGAATAGACATGATAAAAGCCCATCTTACTCAATAGCGTGTTAACAGGCTGAAAGGCGGCATTTGGTGCTATTGTGTAGTGAAGGCAGAGTGCCTAGAATGAGGGTTAAAGAGCATTCAAGTATAGACACAGTCTTTGGGAACAAGTTAACTGTACCTATACGCTGAACTACTTCTTTAGGGATAAAATCTATGCATTGCCTTTCTGATCCCTTGCTATGAGCGTTGTAATGTACCACCATCAAAAAGATAAAAATATAGCACTTACCCTACCAATATGATGACACTTACTGCATAACTTTTGAGTTAATAATTATGTTCTTTAAAAATAAATTGTAGTTAGGAAAATTAATGTACCACGAGGCAATCATTCTCAAATAAAGGAGCAATTAAATTAAATGCTTGGCAAAGCAGGAAGGGATGATTTTTACCTACCTTTTTTAATTGTAAAATGAAGACTTGAACATTCTCCTGGTGGATAAATGTATAAATGTATCTTTAATATTAATCATTAATCATTAATAATTAATCATTAATAATTGCATTAATAATCACTAATTAATACATCTGCATCTAAAAAAGCAAAAAAGGGGTCAAAAAAGGGAAGTGTTATGTAAGTTCCTTTGTTTCTGGTCAGAAAGTACCTAGAGTAATTTGGCAATTCTTTAAATTCTGTTAAATATCACTTTTGAGAAGTACAGCATGGAATTAAAGAAAATCAGGTGAGGGTTCCTTGCGATGCCAGAGTCTGTAATATATAAGAAACATGGGCACTGTGTTTTTGCCAGGCTTTTCTAACTGGAATATGTATGTGCACTACTACTACTACTACTACTACTACTACTACTACTACTACTACTACTAATAATAATAATAATAATAATAATAAATTAATAATAAATTAATAATAATGGTGTAGTATTTTTATAGCCACCTGACTTACAAGGCACTCAGACTGCTTAATACAAAAGGTAAAACCATATAAACACTATAAAACAATTTAGAACAATTTAAAACAATTATTAAAAAAATTAAATGGGGCAGGCATAAAGGGAGGGCAAAGTACAATGAGGGTACCATCCATGGATCCTAAAAGCACCTAGAAAACAAATACATTTTAGGTAGGGCTGTAACTCAGTATTCAGAAAACTTCAGAAGTCGCCAAAGATTGCGGTATTCGGTTCGGAAAGTCTGAAGTTCTGAGGAAGAAAACCATTCTTCTGAAAACTTTGGAAAACTTCAGGGGCCACTGCGCACATGTTTAAACCTAGTACTGGAGTGTAGCTTCTTCTAGAAACGAAACTTAACCTCATATTTGGTAGGAGGGGGGTATAGGAAGAGACAGTTGAGTGATGGTAAGCCAGATGACCAGCTTTGATTGGCTGGCCAAGTCAGATGGCCAGATTTTGAATTTGCTGGCAGGGCAAAATAAAAGTGTCTGCAGCCATTTTGTCCATTCTCTTTGGAAAATTTGGCAGCATGCTTCAGTGCTGCTGGATCTGTAGGCAATTGACTGGGGGTGGGGGGAGGGGTGCCTGTCCTGTCCTGGTTTGGTCTGACCTGTCCATAGGGTCAGTGCTGGGGGAATGAGGTTATATTTACCCCTTACCATGCCATGAAGTTTTGGTTTTCTTTAAGAAAAATTGGGTGCCAAATTGTTGAATGCTGCTTGGTTGGCACTTGGCACCATGAGGCCAGAGGGATCTCTCTGCTTGGCTCCTCCACTTCCCAAGTTTGCTTGGTCTAGTCAGGTTACCAGTGTCACAGTACCAATGATGCTATGCCAAGAGGGTGCCCCTGGGCCTGGGGGGAGTAGGGGTGTGAATGTCTTGTTTCTTAATTGTATGACTGCGTGTGCTTGCTAGCTTTTGGCGGGATTTATTTCTCCATGCAGATTCAGACTGTTTTGTGGGGTTGTGGCATAGCACACAACAGCACCTAATTGTAAAATGTAACTTCTTCTTGGGGCCTGTGCTTACTGGCTTTTGGTGGGATTTATTATTTCTCTATACAGTTGCAGACTGTTTTCCAGACATGTTATACTCTTCTTGAGTGAATGTCCCTTGCTAGCCTGCATTTTTGTGCACTGCTTGGTTGGCATAATGATAAAAGGAGTGAACTCACTATTGATGGTGGGCCATGCTGTGGGTACACTACTGTTTTTTTGCATTTTTAAAATTTCTGCATGCAGATGCACTTTGGTTTGTGACTTTGTGTGGTTGCCTTCTGGAGTGATTGTACCACTCGTGCTAGCCTGCTTTTCTGCTTTAGCTGTGGGTTCAAGAACGTTGCCAATATGTGAGCAGCCAGGGCACTGGGGAAATAATTTATAGTTTTTCTGCTTAAAATGGTGGCGGAGGGGCTTCCCTTGCATAGGTGGGTTGGACACACACAATAGAGGCTTTTTTGGGGGGGATGTCTATTTTCTTGTGTGTGTGTCTGTGTGTGTGTGTGTGATGACTGCTGGTTTGGCTTTCAGAATGAACCTCTTCAAAGCCCCATGTTTCCAGCCACTGCCAACAACGGGCAACACGTCACTTCTGGCAGTGCGGGGAGCATGTAAACACTGCCCACATGGCTTTCCTCAGAACGCAGGGCTCAGGAGGTGCTTCTAAGTGCCTCATTTAAAAGTGGCCTCACTCTGTCACTCCACAGGCAGCGAATGCAGAGAATGCAGGGTGGGCTTAATATGATCATGGCTGCCTAAACCAGTAAGCAGCTGAACTGCTGCATTTTGAACAAGCTGCAAGCAATGGATAAGCACTGCCGGCAGTCCATAGATGAGGGAATTACAAAAGACAAGCCTTGTAGTAAACAGGGTATGGGTCACTGTGGCAAGGTGAGCTCGGGAAAAATAAGGGTGCAGCTTATGCAAATTACATAGTTGAAAAAGGCATTTCTGAGCCACGTCCAAAACCTGGGCTGTCATGGACAGAGCGTAGTCGAAAATGACACCCAAGTTCTTTACCTGGTCAACTACCTCCACCCTGACCCCAGCCACATTCAGCGGCCCGAAGGAGCAAGGGCATCCACATAATGGCTGCTCCTTCCCACCAGCATCACCCAGTCTTCCCTGGATTGAGCATGAAGTAGTTCCAATGCATCCAGGTGGCTATGTCATTCAGACATTCCTCCAAGGCAGAGGTTGAGTTGGCAGGACTTACGTGGCAAGAAATATACAGTTTTTGTATCATCAGCATTCTGACGATACTTGACCCTGTGTGTGATCACATGACATCCCCAAGTGCCGCATGTACAAATCGAACAGCATTGGTGAAAGAATAGAACCTTGAGTGACACTGTAGTTCACTTCCTTTCGGAATGACGTATATCTATCCATCACCAGGGTTTGACTCCTCCCATCCTGATATGACTAAAACTACTGACCGGCAGCTCCCATCACACCAGTAGCGGCTCCCAGTCACTGAATCAGCAGCCCATGGTCAATTGTGTCAAATGCTGCTGTAAGGTCCAGCATGACAAGTGTGGTCTCTACCCCATGAGAAGGCCTGAAACCCAATTGGAATTTCCCCCCAATATTACTAGAGTTGAGGTGTCTCTGTAGCCATACAGCCACAGCCTTCTCAATCATCTTCCCTAAGAAAGGCTGATCGGAGACTGGGTGATAATTGGCAAACACTCGAACATCAAGAGATGGTTTCTTGAGGAGAGGGCGGACTGTCACGCATTTGAGTGCAGCCTGCACCCTCCCCTCCCTAAAGGAGGCATTAACAATGCCTGTCAATAAAGGTACCACTGTCCTGGTGCTTGCCCTCAACAACTAAGATGGGCACGGGTCAGAGGCAAATGTGGTGGGTCTCAACAATCCCAACAATGCATGGACCTTCTCATCATCAACCACATCGAGGTCAGTCAGGGAAGTACAATCCCCAGGGACTCCATGGCTCTCCTCATTGAAAGGCCGAACGAGTCCCACCCTCTCTATCTTCTCCGCAAAGAATGTGGAAAATTCCTCATGGCATTCTATTGAAGAAACTGTAGATGGATTGAAATTGTCTGGATTCACCAGGCAGTGTATCACATAAAACAACTGCACCAATCTGTTTCCTGTAGTGTCTATGCCCGAGGACAAGTACAAGCATGTGACCTTATTATTATTATTATTATTAAACATTTATAAAGCGCCAGTAACAACCTGGCGCTGTACAGAACATACAATCAGCTGAGGTCCCTACCTGTGGCTTACAATCTAAAAGACAAGGAGGGGGAGACAAGGAGAGGGGACAGCGGGAGAGACATGGGAGAAGACAAACAAACATTCAGGCGGATGCGAAGTCTCAGGTGCGTGTACTTGGCTTGGTTACAAGGTGGTCGGTAGCAGCAGTCAGCAGAGGAGGGCTGACAGTAAGAGCAAGGGGAAAGACTAGAGGGCATTGGGAAAGGCAGCATGGAAAAGGTGGGTCTTGAGGAGGGATTTGAAGGAGCGGAGGGAGGAGGCAAGGCGGACGTCGGCAGGGAGGGAGTTCCAGGCATGCGGGGCAGCGAGGGAGAAGGGACGAAGGCGGTTGGGCGAGCAGGAGAAGCGAGGGAGAGCGAGGGAGGGGACAGCGGAAGAGCGGAGAGCGCGCGCAGGAGCGCGTAGGGCGATTAGGTCCGAGAGGTAAGGGGGAGCTTGGTCATGGAGCGATTTGAACGTGAAAACCAGGAGTTTGAACAGGATACGTTCAGGAAGGGGGAGCCAGTGAAGGGAGAGGAGGAGAGGCGTCACATGGTCGAAGCGACGGGCAGAGTGAATGACCTTGGCGGCAGAGTTTTGGATCGCCACAAGGGGGGACAGGTGGGAGCGAGGGAGGCCAGCAAGGAGGAGGTTGCAGTAGTCGAGGCGAGAGATAACCATGGCATGAACAAGGATTTTGGCCGAGGAGACAGATAGAAAGGGGCGAATGCGGGCAATGTTGAGGAGAGCGAATCGGCAGGATTTGGCCACAGAGTCAATGTAAGGTTTAAAGGAGAGGTGCGTGTCAAAAATGAAGCCCAAGCTGCGGGCACGGAGAACAGGACGGATGGTGACCCCATCAATGCAGACGGTCAGGTCAGAGGGAGAGGAGGGGGATGGAGGAAAAATGAGGAGTTCAGTCTTGGCCATGTTCAGTTTGAGTTGGCGTCGGGACATCCAGGCGGAGATATCAGAGAGGCAGTCGACGAGGCGTGAGCGGACAGAGGAGGAGAGAGAGGGGGTAGAGAGATAGAGTTGGGTGTCATCAGCATAGAGATGGTATTGGAACCCGTGGGAGGCAATAATTTCACCAAGGGACCGGGTGTAGATAGAGAAGAGGAGAGGGCCAAGGACAGAACCTTGGGGAACCCCAACCGAGAGGGGAAGGGAGGGGGAGGTCGACTCGGGGAGGGAGACATTAAAGGAGCGGTCAGAGAGGTAGGAGGAGAACCAGTCAAAGACAGAGCCACGGAAGCCCAAAGAGTAAAGCGAGTCCAAGAGGAGCGAGTGGTCGACAGTGTCAAAGGCAGCAGAGAGGTCAAGGAGGACAAGAACGGAGTAGTGGCGCTTCGATTTAGCGACAAGTAGATCATTGGTGATCTTGGCCAGGGCAGTTTCAGTAGAGTGGAGGGGGCGGAAGCCGGACTGGAGAGGGTCGAGGGAGGAGTTGGCAGAGAGGAGGTTCAGGCAGCGGGAGTAGACGACACGTTCCAGGAGCTTCGAAGCAAAGGGAAGGAGGGAGACCGGCCGGTAACTAGAGGGATCGAAAGGGTCCAGGGTAGGCTTTTTGAGGATGGGGGAGACAGTGGCATGTTTGAAGGCAGAGGGGAAGGAGCCTGTGGAAAGGGAGAGATTGACAACATGCAGAAGGGGGGGAGCGACAGTGGGAGCAATAGAGGTCAGGAGGCGGGAGGGGATCGGGTCAAGGGGGCAGGTGGAGGGGTTGGATGAAGAGAGAAGAGCAGAGATTTCCTGGAGAGAGGCAGGAGGGAAGGATGTGAGGAGGGAGGGGGGCGGGGGAGGGGGCGGGAGGGGAGCGGGGGGCGGAGGAGGGCGGGAGGCAATATCCCGACGGATCTTGTCAATCTTGGAGGTGAAGAACGACGCAAGATCCCGAGCAGCAAGGGAAGAGGGCGGGGAACCTTGTTAGAATAGACCCATCCAAGGCCCAAAAGGACACTATAGAACATAAAAGAATAAGTTGACCAAAAGACTTAAAATAATCTCTCAAAGAAAAGGGGGTCTCACATTATGAACTCTGAACTAAGCCAAACAGGATTAAATTGTTAAACTTTGGGACACCCAAAGATAAAGAGAAACTGCAGTAAACAGCTATCAAATGCTAAACAAGAGCTTTAGATGCAGGAGGGTCCTAGGACCAGTGTCAGCCTAAACTGACTTGATTGATACTAGCTTGTGCTGATAAGGTGACTTCAGGGCAGGAACAAGACTCCTAACAAGGTAACTATGCAGATGAGCCTTCCGCTCTGATCCTCCTGTGATGCCACAAGCTCTTGACCATCTCATCCTGACTCATAGATTCCTATGAGAACAAAAGTCCCTGAAAGGTATATAAGGACTGGATCAGTAGATGAGAACTTGACCGAGGGCTAGGTTCCACTGTTGTATCAGTGAGTTCCATGTTCTCGGTCCTGTCCTTCTCATCATTCTCAAGGAGTAGTGTTGGTTATTCCACACCACCATGGGCCCCCTCACCACTTCTTCTGAACCAGCCAGCACAACTCTGAAGGCACCTCGGGTGCATAAGCATCTTTTATGGGACTATAGTATAAGATAAGTGTGTGAGTAGTTTGGAAACTGCCAAGTCTGGTTCTCTGGGGTGTTGATCCCAAATAAAATCAACCTGTATATACCTGTATACCTGGTATTCTTGATTTATAAAGCGACCACCAACCCCAGTGTAACAGCCTCAGTAATAGCCTTTCCGTATGCTTGCATAAACTCTTTGTACAGCTGAAGGATGAGCCTTCAGGTGGCTCCTCCACGAACTGGCCAAATCGAACTCAATTCCGAACGTTGAAATGACCGAACAGTTCGGTCAGTTCAGTGAATCGAATCGCGTTCGGGTGGCAAAAAAAGGTTCACTGTAAGGTGATAGGGAGGGGTAGTACTAGTCACTGTGGAGCAGACTTCCAGGCACCAGGGGTGGAGAGGCTTGCAAGAAATGAAACTATCTGCCTCCCCCTTCCCAACACCTTCCTGAACAGCAGGCGTTGAGTAGGATTATTAGATTGCTTTAAGTTTCATTTCAGTTTTATACTGAAATGAAGCTTAAACCTTAAACTGAAACCTTGTGTTTGTGATTCCCCCCCCATCCCATATATATAGAGATAGAGAGATATAGATATAGAAAGATAGATAGTTAGGTTAGGGATAGTTGACAGTTGTAGGAGCTAGCTTAGTGATAGAGATAGTGTTAGTGATTTAGTTAAATGTTTGTAGGAGTAGGCTTGTGTACTTATTAGATAATCCATTTAGTTCATAGCATTTAGAATAGTTAATAGCAGTTAGATTTAGTGTAGATTGATAGATATAATATTAGAATTAAAAAAAAACAACCCCATATAAAAACAAAAAAAACAAATAAAAACCAAAAGAAAACCATATAAAACCCAATAACCTCCCCCCAAAAAAAACATATAAAAAACAAGAAAAACATCCATAACAACATTTCCCGAATGGCTGAACGGCCGAAATGTACGGCCGAACCCGAACCCGGCGAACTAACCAAACGGACGAACCAAACGGATGAACCGAATGCAGCCGAACCGAATGGACGAACCGAACGGACAAACCGAACGCAGCCGAACCGAACCTAACATGTGCAAGCATCAGGTGTGGGGTTTTCATACACATTATTTCCAGGACACCAAACTGTGGCCACTTTCAGATATTCTTCCCCCACCCCCGCATATTCTGGCTGCGGGGGGGGTGAAGCCAGAATATGCATGGGGATTGGCAGGTCTGAAAGTCGCCTCCCCCCACCCCCGTGCAGCTTAGAGCAGGAAATTGCACTCTGCATCTATGCACATGTCTGACAGCAAATCTGCGGGAGGGGCTTTCAGACTGGCTGATCCATGCACATATCCTGGCTGTGTATTCCCTTCCACAGCCAGAATATGTATGCGGGGTGTGTGTGTGTCTGAAAGTGGTCTGTGTTGCATACGGCGGAAAGCAGCAGGGAGGCTCCAGCCAAATTAATCTTTCCTGTGTCTTAACTCTCCCATTCCTACCTCTGGGGCCATCCCCAGCCTAAAAGCACTACTTGGCCTAAGTGGCCTACATAAATATATAAATACACACACACACACACACGCGCATCCATCCTTGTGAAATGGAACAGTACAGATATCAAGACAAGCTGACCTGGTTTTGTTTTCTTCTCCATACACTGTTCTAAATCTCCATATATTACAGAGTCCAAGCCTTCAAATTCATTAACATTAGCATGACGTTCACCAAATGATGTCTGTCATTTTTGGACAGGGTGATTAAATACAGTCTATAGTGGTTCAAAGCTATGTAAACATAGTTTGTCAAAAACACCTTGTAATGTTGTGAAGGCTGGCTGTACAGAAAGAAACTTTAGGAGGGAAAAAAAAAAGTTTGACTTTGATAATTCAGCCCCTGAAAATCTGCAGGGAATTCTTCTTCCTCGTCTAACTTTATTTTTCATGAAGCCTTTGCCCAGCACTCTTCCAGGTAATTATGACTCCAGAGGATTCGTGCTATTTTAGGGTAGAATACGTACGATAATATTCCAAGGAGGTATGGCTCCTTTAAGCAGTGGTAGGCTGCACATAGGGCACCTGACTCATAGGGGGAGAGGGGAACGCAGCTTAGTCACTCACTGGCTTCTGGATGGAATTTAGGTGAAGATGGAAATAAAATTTGAGTATGAGGTAAAAATTAAAATTTGCCTGGAGAAAGTTGATCCTATATTCTTAGCTGATGTGCAGTTTCGAGATCATTAACATTTAACTGACACGTGGATGCTTTAGCAAAATAGAAATTATGGACTAGGTTTCCTCATTTTTAAAGTGCTGAGTTCCGGGTAAAGCCAGTATATTCCAATGCAAAGGACGAAATTAATTCCAATGTATACTTCTTACACTGTGAGGAAGGTGGAAAACGGCCAGCCACTACGCCAATACATGTCTGACAGAAATCATTCCTTCCCAACCCCTTGAAAGGTGGCCGCAACTAAAGGGTAGATGGGTGCTGGCTGCTTCTCCGCGCCAAGCCAAGACCAACTGCGGCGTGGCATGGAGCTCACAGGGTGTTTTCAGATGTGACGGCAGCATGGCTTAATCTGCTTTAGTGCAGATGAGATTAACCCTGGTGCCACTGTCATGCCTAAATACACCCCTCACATATTATCATGGTCTGGCTCCCGACCATGGTGGGTCCTAGCCCAGGCTGTGACTTGGGGAAATCCTTAAGTCACAGCCCAGGCTAAGCTCCACCACGGTCAAGAGCCAGCTGCCGGACCCGAAGTAAAGCAGGCTATCATGTCCGATAGCACGCTGTACTTATTGCGGTCCGAAGTGACAGAGGGAGCAGGGTGCCCTGGCAGCCATGGGGAGGGGAGGCAGGGCCTCTCCATGCAGATGAGGGGAAAGGGCTACTCCAGTCCACACAGCACAGGGGTGGGGCCAAGCGTACACATGTCCATGCGTCTCCCCTACTCCTTCCTCACCCTGGCTACCATAACATTTGTTCGGCTGCTGGGCCAAGTCCCAGCTGGAGTGACAGCTCCTGCCACTGCCTGGAGCAGTCTGTGGTGCCAGCAGGAGTTGTCACATCAGAAAGCACTCCAAATGATGCCTGCTACTCTCATGATGCGAGAGATTTCCTTTGGTGCAAAACAGCCATTGCCTAAGTATCAAGAATTGTGTGCTGCTCTGCTTGTCTGCCACTCACTGCACCGAAGCCATTCCTTTGCTCTCTTGCTGTAAACGGGGACCAAGACAAAGCCCCATAGCTCTCAAAAGGGTGGGGATGAAGATGATAATTTGACATAATATTGAGTTGGAAGGGTGTTAGTGTGAGAGTATAGTGTGCTGGACAAAGTGAGGACAAAAAAGTTAACACACTTGCTTAGTTTTTTAGAGGGCTGTAGCACAGTTAATGGTGTCCCTGAGAAGTTAAACTGTGGATTTGCCTTGCTAAAAGTCTTAGGGTGTTCTCACAAACAGCTCTTGCAGTTTAAGAACCGCAGAAAAAATCCTCAGTGAACTTTACCCACCCTGTTGTCCTCATAATTGGGGTGATTAAAGAGCTTGTTCTCATGAAAGCTTTTTGAGAGGTAAGAACCTCCTAACTCATTCTAAACTCTCATGTGCTCCCTTGAGCAGTAGGGTTAATATGAAGATAAAAGGAGGCACTCACCTCTCCATATCCATATCCATATCCATATCCATATTTATTTATACCCCGCACTCTTTCCGAAGACTCGAGGCGGCATTACAACATAAGAAAATACATTTATGGGCAATCCACACAGGGAGCCCAAGTCATTATCACATAAGCATTTACATAATATGCAGTCTCAAAGCACAACAATATAACACAATACTCAATACAATCTCAATATCACAAAAAACAACAATTCTCAACCCACCCCCTTATGACTCACCCAATGTCCCATTCTATGATCTCCCCCACCACAACGGGGGAGATCCCACACAACATCACAACCTCCCCTGCTGCCACCAGGGAATGCCTCACCACCTCCACCCCTCTCTCACCGGGGGGAGGCGGTCCCACCAACTCCACATCAGTGGTCACACTATACTCCTCACACTCATCCCCTCCCTCTCT
>QEPC01009344.1:222482-267977 GCA_003113815.1 Sphenodon punctatus | reverse complement strand
GGGGGAGGGAGGGGGAGCCAAGCCAGGTAATGTCCCCTCACGTTCTCTTCCCTCCACAGGTAGTCCACGACCCCCAGCAGCAGCCACCAGCACAGCAGGGGAGCCCGATGGAAAAGCAGCTCCAGGGATGCGCTCAGCAGCAGAATGGTAAGTAGGCTGAATGCAGCGCAGCCGCCAATGCAGGATTTAAATCCCCCGGCACTTCCGGCCGCCGACGCCGTGGGGGGGGAGGGAGGGGGAGCCAAGCCACGTAATGTCCCCTCACGTTCTCTTCCCTCCACAGGTACTCCATGACCCCCAGCAGCAGCCACCAGCACAGCAGGGGAGCCTGATGGAAAAGTAGCTCCAGGGATGCGCTCAGCAGCAGAATGGTAAGTAGGCTGAATGCAGAGCAGCCGCCTCTGCAGCAAAGAAGGGTTAAACTGAGGAGGGAGGCTCGTTGTCTGAGGCTTGCAAATGTGGATTGGAGGGAGGGAAACTCTTCATTTTGTCAGTAGTTTGTATTTCTCCTGCAGCACTCCATGTGATTGCGCTTTCCCCCCCCCTTTCTTTCCCTCTTTGTGTTTGTGTGTGAGAATAATAACATCTCTGCCTCTTCCTTCCCCTGCTGGAAGTTTCCAAAGATCAGGAAAGAGGGGGGGGGGACCCTTTAAACCCTAGTTTCCCCTGATCATGGGAGCAGAGTCGGAGTGAGTTACTCTGGAATAACTAACTTTGATTATGAGAAGAAACTCAGTGACTGTGACTAAATAGGGGTTTTGTATGACTGCTCCAAGTATGGTTCAAACATGTTTATTATTCCAGAATAAGCAATACTGATTGAGGAAGTCTGTGATAACACACCCCTTGGTTGTTGTCCTTATTGATGCTCTTTACAGGCTGTCTGCTAGCTCATTGGGAGAAACTGAGGCAGGCAGCTCCCTTACCTTGAAGAATGGGCACTAGTTGTTGAAAAGTTAGGCTAGGGAGTGTATGGTTGACATGTCCATTTCAAATTTAAGAGCTGGAGACATGTTGTGTTGAAGGAACAACAGTCAGTAAGGTCCTTGGATTTATTCACAAAGCAAGAGACTTTTACAGCAAGGCTACTGCTGCAGCAGCCCTAGCTAGACATGTGGCTTGTCCATACACATCCTACTTCCTGCTTCCTGTTATCAGCATGGCTTGCTGGGAATCATAGTTTCTGAACCTAACAACTCCACACAGAGTCAGACTAAGCAGAGACAATGGGTGTTTCCAGACAGATGGGGAGCCTGACAGAGACAGGGGTGTAGCTACCATTGGACAAACAGGGACATTAATCCCGGGGCCTGTACTGGCTCGGGGCCCAGTATCCAAGGTAGCTAAGCAACCCTTCCCAAACTTTTTTAAAAATTGCCACTGAGCTGGTGGGGGCCCTTTTGACTGCTGTGTGGGTCCCCTCTCCCTCCCTGTCTGCAGTTGCAACATTGTGTCTGACACAATGTTGCAACCATGGGCAAGGAGTGGGAGGGGCCCCATGCAGCAGTCTGCATCAGGCCAGGTCACACTCATAAGCCTTGAGGCTCGACTCGCCCCATCTGACTCTGCGTTGCGGAGGAGTCCGCACCACCAGTCCTGACCCAGTCCAGGCAGGACTGGCTTGAGGGAGGCCCAGCTCAAGCGGGAAGGTGCCCGGCGGTGGCTCCTCTCAGTAAGGAAACGCCACTGGGCACCTTCTCACTTTGGCGCTCCTCACATCGAGCCAGCCCAGCCTGCCCCTACCTGCCTGCCCAGTCCCCGGCCTCCCGGGCTGGTCGGGTGCGCTGGGGCAGTAAGGGATCAGCTTGCCACCAGCCCAGAAGATGGATGGGATCAGTAGCAGGCCACCAGCAGCAGGAAGCAGACTCTGCAGAAAGCAAGTAAGTCCCGAGCACCAGCAGCCCAGCACCCCTAGGCCAGCTGGCTGCTTCACCATTGGCAGAAAAAAGAGTGGGGCCCACGGACATTTCTTGTCCCTGGGCCCATCCCAAGCTACCTATGACCCTGCCCATAGCTACTCTGTGGGTACACCACAAGAGCTGCCATTTACAACCAGCTCCACCTGGGGCCACATCACATGGACCGGTGGTGTCCCATAGTTGTAGTCTTCCAGTGTGGTACCCCACTCCCCACCATAGAGTGCAGGTCACCCTAGCAACACTCTAAGTGACTGTTCATGACTCTCAGCATTTTTACACATACATTTCTCCTGGATGTTTGCTGTTACTTCCTGAACTTTCTGTGTGTCTAAATCACTCACCCAGATCTTAAACATCTGGCTCTTTGAACTTCTGCATAGAATGTGTCACGGAGGAACATGAGGCCACACAGGAGAGATACGGGGCTATAGGTCTAACATATATGTAAAGCTGGAGGTCAAACATGGATATAATGTTGAGAACTGACAGCTCAGTTCATGTAATTATGTAGTGTAAACTAAGAGTTGGGAAATTCCCATTCTGGAGGGCTAGACAGAAACCAATTTAGATGCAAATGGACCTTCCTGTTTACCTTTCTGGTGACAAACCTCAGGTTTCCTCAAGGTGGGAAAAGGGAAACAAAGGGTGATTTCAGACGTTACAGGCGCCCAATTCACCACAGTGGATTCCCAGCAGTGGCGAGCTGGCTAACCACCCCCCGTGGGCAAGAAAGGCCCCAAGCAGACGTGACGGGAATGGGACCACGGCAGGGAAGCAGACTGGCAGACCACAGCCCGGGGCAGCGCAACAGACGTTACGCCGATTCCGGGCCGTGGTCAAAACACCCAGAAGGCACTGGGGCGACCCGTCCCAGCTGCTGCTGCTGCTGATGTCCCCCCACCACCTCCATCTTCAGCATGACCAGCGCCTCCTCCGCCTGTGCCTCCACCACCTCCTCCTCCTCCTTCCTTGCTCACTCGCCCTCCGCTCTCCTCTCCCTTCCACCTCGCTCCATCCGCATATTGGATTAGAGCAGAGGGTTTTTTTCCTCACCCAGCTGTTATTCCCAGTAACGTTTCTTTCCAGGAACCAAACTCTAGTGTGCATGATCCATATGCCAGCCCACAATAAATCGAACATCCTGATTCCTTACTCCTACAGACATTATATTTTTCTGTAAAAGCAAAAGTTTAACATCAAATGATTGGCAATCAAGTGTTCTTCCAAGTGTTATATTCTAAAAGCAGTGGTTTTCAAAATCTTAGGAAATTCTCATTGTTACTCCCGCTGCATTCACTCAATATCTTAATATGAAAAGATATAAATTGCAGGCTTATTATGGTACTTTTTGAGCATCCATGCTGAGAAGAAATATTTTAACTGATTTACTGACAGTGCAAACAGACAGCCGTTTTTATCTGAATGACAGTCAGCAATCTAGTGGGAAAGTTAATCTCAAAGCTGTGTATTTATTATTATTATTATTATTATTATTATTATTATTATTATTAATAATAATTAATTAATAACATTTATTGTGTGACCAAGGTCATTGCAAAAACAGAACAAACACACATAAACAACAATTTTGCAAACCAAAATACAGGTCAAACCAAAATAAAAACTAAAATACATGTAAAACTTATTACCAAAGCCAAACAGGAGTTCGGGTTAACCTTGCCCATCTCAGGGCTTATAATAACACAGATTTACCCCTGAGAGAAAGTTAATAAATGACCTAACGCTAGGAAGCCTCTCAAAATATTTTGGCAAATATTATGGGCTAGATTGGCTCCTGCAATCTGCCAGGAGGAAGAGGAAGTTCTGTCCTAAACTATTCCAGGATCAGAGTATAGGCTGAGGGTATAAGCATGTGACTCATGTTTGTTAGGGGGCAGTTCTTTTCCGGTGCAGAGCTGCTACCTTACCACTCACAATGTTAACTCCAGCAATCTGGATCACACTGTGAGTGCAATTATGTGTTGACCTCCTGTATGTAGTTGTTATCATTCCTTTAACAATATGTGTGTGTGTGGGGGGGGGGGGGTGGATTGGAAGCTGCTACAGGGAGAGGACTGTTTCCCTTCCTCAGCTTCTACTACCACTGCACGGATGACAAATAAGGAGAATGGACTGGGCTCCAGTTCCATCTCCCTCCTCTCTACCCCAGCAGCAGGGTGTCCCTGAAGTGGAGTGGGCCATTAGAGCTTAGGCATGCAGAATCCTTACTTCAGGATGGCACTGCTCTAGAAGAACCACAATTGAAAATGTTGAGTGTGGAATGGGAGGAAATGGAAAACGTCTGGCAATTTCTGGTAGGCCCTTTGTTGACACATACAGAATGAGACGGGACAACGTATTGGGTTTTTAATGGATGTGCTATTTAATGGAAACAAAATTACGCTGGTGGGCTAATTGCCATAAGCAATTTAGGTCTAGTACAAGAAGCCAATAGCAGGTTAAAAAAATAACTGTCAGGGAACTGACTTGGATGTGCCCTCCGTTGCCAGCCCCAATTCTTTTCAACACAAATGTCTCCCCTTCTCTCTGGGTCCAGTAGGCAGGGCTGAAGGGCACAATGTCCTTTATGGGCTGTAGTAAGGAGACAGGTGCCTAAAGGCTGGGTACTATGCCGGTCCCTAAGTGCCTTCATGAGGCACTGCCCCATTCTGTTGCTTGCCATGCCCTGCTTTTATGCCAGGTGTCACTTCCCCATCTTTTATGGAGATGACTCCAGTTCAATATATCTACTATCTAAAACATGCTAACACTACTGGACCCCTGCAAGAGTTAAACAATTTTATTTAAAATGAACAAAAGATCACCATCTCCCTTAGGTAATAAAGAGTACCAATGATGCCGAATTGTAGACTAACTCTAAGGAAAGTGAAAACCAAACATCCAAAACCCAATCAGGGTGTTCGTAAAAATTCTTTCCCGGCTCCAAGATGGCAACCGGATCCACCCACAGTGCTACAGGGAGGGAGGGAGAGTGCTGCTGTCTTCGGCTCCTTCCTCAGACTGAGGTTGGAGTTGCAGCTTCCTGTAAGCCCCTCCCTTGTTGAGAGGCAGATAGCGCGGTCTCGCGCAATCTTGTTTGTTCCTTTGCCCTGGGTCCTGCAGAACCCTAGCTGTGTCTTGGACTGTCTCCCCCTTTGATGAGCTCAGCAAAGGGGGGGGGAGTCATTCCCCCCCCCCTTTTCTAAACTCATCTGCAACATTGCAGCTGCTTTTCTGCAGCAAAGCAGAGTGCCAGCCCATGTTCCCTTGTCTATCTCCTGATTAAGGAGTGCGACAAAGACCATGTTTGCCATCATTACTGCTGGCAAAGGGCTATTGTAAGTGTCCTGAGTACTTTTAGGAAATTTTGGGGCTACATTTCGATGAGCTTCAAGCAGCCTCATTTCTTGCGAATTTCAGAGTCCAAAAGAAACAAATGATTAATGATTTGGAAAAGGGTGTTAAGAGTGGGGTGATCAAATCTGCAGGCAACACCAAGTTATTCAAGGTAGTAAAAAGATGAGCAGACTGTGAGGAACTGCAATGGGATCTTACAACACTGGGTGCCTGGGCATCTAAATCTGTTTGAAATGTTGGCTGCAATAACACTAGTACTTCTTGGAGATACTGCTTTGTAAAGGCCACATAATTGAGGTTTTACAAGGCAGCATCTCCAAGAAGTGCCAGTTTTCTGGAGGCCGCTGGGTAAAAACAACTGTGACTGAAGTGCAGTGGCAACCAAGCCTGGGTCAGGGCAGGATGCAACAATGGATACAGTCCAGCTCGGGCCACAAAACAAATGTGCCCATGGCCTGGGATGAGGGAGTGCAGGGAGAAACAGGAATGTGTAGCTGGCCAGCCTGTGTTGTGCCAAATGCGCCTCCACCCCCACCATGATGAGGAGCCATGGTGGCCAATGACATCTAGCCATGGTAGTCCTCGATTCAGGCTGTCTACATCCCAAACAGATGTGATAGTCCACTGTGATCTGCTTTGGCCTGACCAGACGGGCCTTAGCTTGGGCTGTGAATTTGGATGTTTTCAGAGGTCAGTACCTCAGCTAGTCGCTGACATGGGCCAGGGCAATTTCAGTCCAAAATCTGGCAGTGGCTGATATGTAGGAGAAGTCAAGGCCTCAACAGGTCTTGGTGGGCCACAACAGTCCACTGTCACATCTGTTTTTATCCTGTGACTCAGCGTAATTCACATAAACTTCTTTTTTTTGTCTGATATATGGAGAAAAAGTTGTTCAGATGATAATGTTTATTGGACCAAATTCTGTTTGTGAGAACATGGACATTTTTGGGCCTCATAGAACCCTTCCTCCAGTAAGTCAAAATTCAGAAATAGATAGATACTGTGGATGTGAGGAGTGGTGATGTCTGCAATCTGTGTAGTGAAGCACAGTGTAATTTGTTCTGCAAATACAAGGTATCATCTGTGAGAAAGGAAGAGTTGTAAAAGGTTCAGGACTAAAACATGAAAGCAGATAAATGGACCTTTTCAATAGCAAGTCCCTGCTATGAAGTTGTTGTTTTTATTGCTACAGATAAAAGCCCTGGAATATCTGCAGTGAAGTAATTGTTTTTGTAATTAGATTTTCATTCCCATCACAAGTACATTAAGAGGACACTGTTATGCACTGTAAGAGGAAACTTGGATCAAAGATGTACTCATTGTTTGAGGATGGCATGTGTTTCTCTTTAAATGGGAAGTAAAATTTAGAATATTTCTGAGATGTTAATTGAGTGATGGAATACTATTATGTTGTTAAAGAAGTTCAGTGATTGGATTAGACTCGAACCAGCAAAGTACTTAAGAACATACCTAACTTTAAGCATGTGGATGGTCTTATGGATTTCAATGGGATAAGTCACCTAAGTGCTTTGTTGGATTGGAACCTTACTAAATATGACTTTGGCCATGAAGTTGCGACTACACATGCATATGTGCGTACAGTATGTATTTGTAGAATGTGTTGCAGTTTTGGAAGTAGTTCAGCATGCTGTGTACTGGACTACACTGTCCTTCATAAAACTGGTACAGAAGAGGAATCCTATGCTGCAAGGAAAAATATAATTTTCATTACTTGGAAAAGAGTTAAATTAGCAGCTCATTGGACATCCATGAGTAATATCTGAAGTTCTGGTATCACATCAAGTGTTCAAGGGGCTACCTGAGTACTGATCAGGTACCCGATTACTCAGGGTGGTGTGTGAGGGCAGCTGAAACTGGGGGGGCAGGAAGCCAATTAGGGGCCTAAAGCCCATGTCCTTGAACACTGAGAAGGGCTGCCCATCGAGCACAATAATTTCCCCCAACATGCGCATGGCTTTCAGTTGAAAGCCATGCCACCCTCCACGTCCTGCAGCTGCTGATGAACTTGGCACCTGCCCCCACCCCAGATCCTCCATGGTGGACTGACGCTGCTGGTGCTGCTGCTGGTGCTGCTGCTCCCGTCTAGCTGATGCTGCTCCCCCCTAGCAGTTTCTTGCCTCAACTGGCTGCTGCTGCTGCACCACTAACAGCGCTGATGGGAGGAGCAGAACATAGTGGCGACACAGCTTTCAGAGGGACGTGTGGCCAACCCTATCCAAAGTGGCCAAGGGTCTGTTGTCCTGCCCACCAACGAGTGTCCCCAGCGAGCGGGTGTCTGTTCTCGATGGTGGGGACATTTGCTTGCCACACCGCCTGAGACAGGGGGCCAAGTTGGTGTAGCAGTTGCTTTTCATCAAGGTGTCTGTCTACTTCTGCTGCCATAGGTTCTGCTACCTGGCAATCCAATGTCTGCCACTGCTCCACTGATGGCTGGCAGCCTGCAGTGCCCGGCCAAGTAGGAGTGACAGGTCAGCCTCCAAGCCCCAAGGCTTCCCGGCCTCTGCTCCTGCTGCTTCCACTGGATCTCAAATGGCCAGCCATGGTGCCACGGGCAAGCTTTCCAAGTTTCTTCTGCTGCTGCTGCTGATGCTGCTGGTACTGTTGCTGTGTCTCCGACAGCCTGCCATGCCTCCACAGGTATGCCTGGAACGCCCCAAGTCTCCACTGCTGCTGAACTTTCCAAACGTCAGGCGGGACCAAACTCTGCGGTACCGAACCCACGAACCCGAACTTAGTTTGGGGGCTAAAAGGCCGAACATCCGAACACTGTTCTGTTTGCACATCCCTAAAAATAATATAATTTTTCAACAGTCTTAAACTTCTTAATACAAAAGTGTTTGGCTCACAATAAAAATGGTTCTTAATGCCCTGCTACATTAAATATCAGTTGAAATGCAGTATAATTTGTCATACCCACACAATTCAAAGGTGTAAGGTACATGGGGTGAGAGGCATCCAGGACATGGACAGATGTGGGTGCAACAGGGTTCAGGGTCAGAGCTGGGAGGCAAGGGGCATCTTTAGATATAACAAAGATTGAGTGTCAAAACCCCTAAGCACGTGTTTGGCCACTGTGTGTAAGCACCATAACAATCCTAACACCAATTTGGCCACCTGTTGAACACTTGATGTGAACACCATTGCATCACAAGGACAATTTGTGTATTTATTTATTTATCTATTTATATCCCACTCCATTCTGCTCAAAACAGCTCAAAATGTCAACAAACAATATAATTAAAACATAAAAATACAAAATTATATTAAGATAAAATATAACAAAAAATACATAAAATACCCCAAATGGTGAGGCATAAAAACCAAAGATCCTTTCCTCCGTAACCCTCACCCCCCTGCCCAATTACCCATCTCCCTCCCCAAATTCCTGGTGGAACACCAAGGTCTTACATTGATGTGTTCCGGCTGAACAACTGGAACACGTTGTGTCTAATGATATCACGTGGCATATTAGCAGATGCAAAATGGGGAATGAGGCAGCATCGTGTGCGTGCTGAGATTGGATGGTGAGCAAAACACCAATTTGACCCAAGATGGGCTGTGTGTCTAAGCTGTGCCACATGGTGAACACAGGGCCAAACCGGTGTTCATATCAAGATCAAAACACACATTCGGACAGTCAGACACCCATTGACATTATATCTAAAGACATCCAAGGAGTAAGGCAGGGAAGACACAAGACTCAATGGGGAACAAGGCATGAGTAGAGAAGGGAGCAAGACAAGGATGGGAAGAAGCCAGGACATGAGCAAGAGGGGAGATAAGTCACAAGTAATAGGGATGTACAAACAGATTGCGATTCAGTTGTTTGGGCATTCAGTCGTTCAGTTCGGGAGCCAAGTTCAGGTTTGGTTGTTTGGTCCGGGGACTGGGTTCGGGTTTGGTTGTTCGGTTTGGTGGCGTTCGGTTCAGGCCTTCGGAAATTGGTTTTGGTTTAGGTATCACGTGGTCCTGTGATGGCGTCAGAAACCGGAAACCGGAAATTCAAGTGTGTGTGGCACTTGTATGGTGAGAGAGAGCATGTGTGTTGTGGCTGGATGGGTTTTTGGTTTTGTTTGGTGTGTTTTGGCTGTGTTGGACTGTGTGTTGGTTTGACTGTTGGTTTGGCTGGTTGGTTGGTGTGGGTGACTTTTTGCCTGGATGTTTGCTGTTTGAAAAAAAAAAAGAAGAGGAGGATTAATTGGGCCTGGGGGAAGGCCAAGGTGGTGGAGCCAGTGGAGGAGGAGGAAGAGGTTCCTGCTGCTGGACCTTTGTTGGTGGAGGTCGGCTCCTCAGCTGAAGAGCAAGCGGGCACAGGAGGTGCTGCTGTCAGGTTTGTAAACTTTTACTTTGAGGACAAAAAGAATATTATCCTTAAGAGTGAGCTCACTGGCATGCAGGTGGGTGCATGGGTGTTGGGCACTGGCAGTCAGGCACAAACGGTGGGCATGAGCAGGTGGCAACAGATGTCTGCGACAGAGAGAGAGGGCGTGGGGGGCTCTTCCAGCAGTCAGGCACGAGCCAAAGGAAGCACCGACCCAAACACATGCCAGCCATCCCTAGCAACGGTCACCAGTTGCCATTGCCATCCCTAGCACCCCAAGAAGGGCAGGATTTGCATGTTCCAGCAAGGGTCTTTCCAGTTGCCATCACTACTAGCACCCCAAGGAGGGCAGGATTTGAACATGCTAGCCAGGGTCTTTCCAGTTGCCATCGCTACTAGCACCCCAAGGAGGGCAGGATTTGCACATGCTAGTCAGGGTCTTTCCAGTTGCCACCCCTAGCACCCAAATAAGGGCAGGATTTGCACATGCCATCCAGGATCACCGTCTTCCGTTGCCATCCCTAGCACCCCAAGAAGGGAGGACTAGAGGCATCATCATAAATGCATGATATAACTTAGGTGTTGTTTATGTGTTCCTGTTTCAGAGAGGCTGGGGATGAGGAATCCAGTGCCAGTGCCAGGTGCAGGACACCAAGGCGGAGGTCACCAGTGCCACCCCAAGACATTGGGAGGACAAGGTCCAATGTCTGGTGGTGGTATGAGAAGGGTGACAAATATGCCATCTGCAAGGAAAGGCACAGGGGCTGCAACAACAGGGAATGAATTGCCCTATGACCTGTTAGGAATGGAAGTCCCCTGAGAGAGAGAAATGGCCACCCACCAGCTTGTGGAGACAGAATGCAGGCAGGGCTTGATTGACCATTGGTCTGACACAGTATGGCACTCCTTATGTTCCTATCTTTTTATGTTCTTTAGATCTGCAGCAGAAGCTTTAAAGGGCACAGTCAGGGGACCACATCAGGGCTGATAGCCCATATTGAGAAGCTCCATGGCAAGACAGTGAGGCAGCATGACTTTGGCATGGCCGTGGAGCTGAAGCATCAGCACCAGAAGAAGGGGGTGAAGGCAAGCCAAAAGGGATGCCATCAAAGCCCTTCCCCCTCCTCCAGCTCCAATGTGGAGTCCCCTGGACTCCAGGGTCTGCAGCGGCAAGGGCCTTTTGGGCTGAAGTGGAGAGGCCTACCTGGGACTTTGTACATGGCCTATGGCTGCATGCAGCCACCATGGAGAGCCGCCTGGTGTAAAAGTTCCAGAAGCTCGAGGTGGAGAAAAAGAAGGTGGAGGAGTACTCCCAGTACATCTCCGCTGAGAAAAGGTGGAATGACAGCACCCCTTGAGCGGAATGACAGGGCACAAGAACCCTGAAGGTGGGTCCTGGCCTGGGGCTAGAGTGGCAGCAGCTTCTAGATATTGGACACAGCCCTCCCGGCCAGTAAAGTAGGCCCCAGAACCCTGATGGTGGGTCCTGGGGCTGGAGTGGTTTCTGTTCCTTGATGCTGTTGAATGAAGGGCCCCAGATTAGAACCCTGAGGATGGGTCCTGGAGGTAGAGTGGCAGCTTCTAGATATTGGACAGCCCTCCCTGCAGTAACGTAGATCCCAGAACCCTGATGGTGGGTCCCGGGTCTGGAGTGGCTGTTTATTGATGCCGTGGAATGACACTCCCAAGAACACTGAGGGTGGGTCCTGGCCTGGGACTAGAGTGGGAGCCAGCTTCTAGATATTGGACACAGCCCTCCCTGCCAGTAACATAGGCCCCAGAACCCTGACGGTGGGTCTCAGGGCTGGAGTGGCTGTTTCTTGATGCCGTGGAATGATGGCTCTCTTTGAGCGCAATGACGTCCACATAAACCTGAGGGTGTGTCTTAGGGCTAGAGTGGCAGCTTCTTGGGGACGGTGCTGGCAAGGGTGGTCAACGCGTCCCTTCAGCAGGGGAGGTTATCGCCCAGTCTCAAGGAGGCTGTGGTCCACCCCCTGCTGAAAAAGCCATATTTGGATGTGGACGCACTCGCCAGATACCGCCCCGTCTCTAATGTTCTCTTTTTAGGGAAAGTCTTTGAATGGGTAGTGGCTCTGCAGCTCCAGGTGCATCTGGATAGCATCGGTTTCCTTGACCCTTTTCAGTCTGGGTTCCGCACCAGCTATGGTACTGAGACGGCGTTGGTGGCCTTGGTGGACGATTTCCGCCGGGAGATGGATGCAGGATGTTCAACATTTCTGATTCTGTTAGATCTCTCGGCTGCTTTTGATACCGTGGACGATGGGCTGGCCCAGGATCACAGTTTTCCTGGGAATATGGCAAACTTCGGTCATTCTCCAAGAGAGGAACAAAAAGCACCGATTCACTTGTTGGACCTTGTCTAACAACTTGAGACTACCTGGAAGATTTTCTATCTCGACAGCTGAAGGGGGTTCCTTCCGGGCCATGACCTGGGGTCACAGTATTCCTGGGAATATGGCAAAATTCAGTCACTCTCCAAGAGAGGAACGAAATGCACCATTTCACTTGATGGACCTTGCCTAACAACATGACACTACCAGGAAGATTTTCTGTCTCGACATCTGAAGGGGATTCCTTCTGGGCCATGAGGCCGGGGTCACAGTTTTCCTGGGAATATGGCAAAATTCTGTCACTCTCCAAGAGATGAATGAAATGCACCATTTCACTTGTTGTACATTGCCTAACAACATGACAGTACCCAGAAGATTTTCTGGTGCGGCACCCGAAGGGGGATCCTTCCGGGTCATGATCCCAGGGGTCACAGTTTTCCTGGGAATATAGCAAAATTCGGTCACTCTCCAAGATTGGAACGAAAGGCACCATTTTACTTGTTGGACCTTGCCTAACACCATGACACTACTGGGAAGATTTTCTGTCTCAACATCCAAAGGGGATTACTTCTGGGCCATGACCCCGGAGTCACAGTTTTCCAGGGAGTATGAAAAAATTCGGACACTCTCCAAGAGTGGAATGAAATGCAACGTTTCACTTGTTGGACCTTGCCTAACAACATGACACTACCGGGAAGATTTTCTGGGGCGAAATCCAAAGGGGGTTCCTTCCGGCCAATGACCCTGGGGTCACAGATTTCCAGGGAATATGGAAAAATTTGGACACTCTCCAAGAGTGGAATGAAATGCAACGTTTCACTTGTTGGACCTTGCCTAACAACATGAAACTACCGGGAAGATTTTCTCTTGCGACATCCGAAGGGGGTTTCTTCTGGGCCATGACCCAGGGGTCACAGTTTTCCTGGGAATATGGCAAAATTCGGTCACTCTCCAAGAGAGGAACGAAAGGCATCATTATGCTTCTTGGACCATGCCGAACAACATGACACTCCCGGGAAGATTTTCTGGCATGAAATCCGAAGGAGGATCCTTCTGGGCCATGACCCCGGGGGTCACAGTTTTGCTGGGAATATACCAAAATTTGGTCACTCTCCAAGAGAGGAACGAAAGGCACCATTTTACTTGTTGGACCTTGCCTAACAACATACTACCGGGAAGATTTTCTGGCGCGACATCCAAAGGGGGTTCCTTCCGGGCCCCATGACCCCGGGATCACAGTTTTCCTTGGAATATAGCAAAATTCAGTCACTCTGCAAGAGAGGAACGAAAGGCACCATTTCAATTCTTGGACCTTGCCTAATAACATAACACTCCTAGGAAGATTTTCTGGCACGAAATCCGAAGGGGGTTCCTTCTGGGCCATGACCCCGGTGTCACAGTTTTCCAGGGAGTATGGAAAAATTTGAACACTCTCCAAGAGTGGAATGAAATGCAATGTTTCACTCGTTGGACCTTGCCTAACAACATGACACTACCGGGAAGATTTTCTGTCGTAACATCCGAAGGGGGTTCCTTTCGGGTTATGACCCCAGGGTCACAGTTTTCCAGGGAATATGGCAAAATTTGGTCACTCTCCAAGAGAGAAACGAAAGACACCGTTTCACTTGTTGGACCTTGCCTAACAGCATGACAGTACCGGGACAATTTTCTGTCTCGACATCCGAAGGGGGCTCCTTCCGGGCCATGACCCCGGGGTCACAGTTTTCCTGGGAATATGCCAAAATCTGGTCACTCTCCAAGAGACGAATGAAATGCGCCATTTCACTTGTTGGACATTGCCTAACGGCATGACAGTACCCGGAAGATTTTCTGGCGTGGCATCCGAAGGGGGATCCTTCCGGGCTATGACCCCGGGGTCACAGTTTTCCTGGGAATATAGCAAAATTTGGTCACTCTCCAAGAGAGGAATGAAGGGCACCATTTCACTTGTTGTACCTTGCCTAACAACATACTACCGGGAAGATTTTCTGTCTCGACATCCGAAGGGGGATCCTTCCGGGCCATGACCCCGGGGTCACATTTTTCCAGGGAATATGGCAAAATTTGGTCTCACTCCAAAAGAGGAACGAAATGCACAGTTTCACATGTTGGACCTTGCCTAACAACATGACACTACCGGGAAGATTTTCTGTCACGACATCCGAAGGGGGTTCCTTCCGGGTCCCATGACCCCGGGGTCACAGTTTTCCTTGGAATATAGCAAAATTCAGTCACTCTCCAAGAGAGGAATGAAATGTACCATTTCACTTGTTGGAACTTTCCTAACAACATAACACTACCGGGAAGATTTTCTGTCGCGACATCCGAAAGGGATTCCTTCCGGGCAATGACCTTGGGTCACAGTTTTCCTGGGAATATGGCAAAATTCTGCCTCTCTCCAAGAGAGGAACGAAATGCAAATAAGAATAATTTATTTATTACGGCGTTGATTTCTATTTCTCCGGATGATCCTGGGAGTGCCTAGGAGTAAAATCCAGGTGATATTAAGAGCTGAGTTACTCGTTTTCCCCCTGAGAGTATATCTCCTCCAGGCTTTGGTGCTATTCTGGTGTAAGCTAGTTCTTTTCCCCACCAATGATAATTCCCTTTTGGCTTTGGCCCTGGAAAGTGGGCTTGGGGACCCCTGTGTTAAAGCCATGGAAGTTGAAGTACTCAAGCTGGGATTTTCACCTGCAGGGCTTAAGGGTTTAGGTTTTAGAGATGGTAAAAGGCTTCTAAAAAACGAATACTGAATCAGACCCTGCAGCTTGAGAGAGCACTCCTCAGGGAGCAGAAGGCTGTCCCCAATTTCCTGCCATTTAACCCCTCATTGCCGGGGTCATTCTATCAGTTTGAGTGGCAGGATTTTGGCAGGAGATCAGTCTTTGCCAAAATGAGGTGCAATGGCTTTCCGTCGGCCCTTTTAGAGGGCCAGTACAAAGTTGTCCCCCATGATCAACGGCTCTGCACATTTTGTGACATGGGGGAGGTTGATTCCCCTGTCCATATTCTTTTGGTCTGTCCTTTGTTAAGTGGACCCAGATTTAAATTCCTGGGTGGGATTTCGAAGTTTGGGGGTTTATCTCCTGTTCAAAGTACTCTGTTGGAATTCCTGAGTCCAAATGACTCTGAATTGACTAGGGCGGTGGCAAATTTCTGCCTAATTGCTTTTCGAATTAGAGGGGCACATTTGGAGGGTTAACAATTTGGGACGATTTTGTGGTATAATATATCAGATATTAATTTGGTCTTGGTACTTAGTATCTAGTAATCGATGTCTAAGGTTTACACTTTTTGATGCAGACCTTTGACCTATGTGTATTGTATGTTATGTTTTGGATTCCTGGTTTGGCTTCAGTACTGTGACGTCGATTATTTAAGGTTTTGATATTGTGATGGCTACGGTCCAACAATAACACTTATTCATTCATTCATTACGGTGTTGACTTTTGTTGTAGCCAAGATGGGCAAAAAAAAATGTATATACATAAAATAGAAAATTACAAGTTATAACATAAACTGGGCCCATTTACAAGGGCAAATTAAGAAAAATAGAAACCATAAACTTAAGCAAATGTAAGAATACAATACTCAACATCAATCCAGGGGCCTTTAAACTAAAAATATAAAGTCATGGACTAGTAATATCTCTAACGATAAAGCAGTCCTCATGGCTGCTCAAACTTGGGGGCTAACTCATAGTTAATGCCGCATGAGATCCCAAGATCTTCTGTCTTCTTTCATTGGCCAGTTTAATAAAAAGTGCCAAAACAAGGAGAGAATCCAATGAGGATAGAGTCAACAAATATTTAAAGATATCTTCTAAACCCTCCCTCATTGCTGAGTCAATTAGGGGAGATAACCTGGTGTCACAAATTTTGTAATAATAAGGACAATGCAGAATAAAACACTCCGGTGTCTCCACTTCACCCAATGAACAAAGACAGTCTTTGGAACAAAATGCACCATTTCACTTGTTGGACCTTGCCTAACAACATGACACTACCGGGAAGATTTTCTGTCATGACATCCAAAGGGGGTTACTTCTGGGCTATGACCCTGGGGTGACAGTTTTCCTGGGAATATGGCAAAATTCGGTCACTCTCCAAGAGAGGAAAGAAATGCACCATTTCACTTGTTGGACCTTGCCTAACAACATGACACTACTGGGAAAATTTTCTGTCACGACATTCAAAGGGTGTTACTTCCGGGCCATGACCCTTTGCTGCTGAGATGGCTACGAGACCTGGGGTGTCTGGATGAGACTGTCCTTGGGTGGTTCTGCTCATTCCTCTCAGGGAGAAGCCAGCGGGTGGTGTTGGGGGCTGAAACATCAAGCCCCCGGGTCTTGACCTGAGGTATTCCGCAGAGTTCAATTCTTTCTCCGTTAATATTTAATGTGTATATGCAGCCCCTGGTGAGATCATGAAAGGGTTCGGGGTACTATGTCACCAATATACTGATGATACTCAACTGTACCTCTCATTTTCAACCGACCCAGGTCCTGCTGCCTTGACACTTTCCCAATATTTGGAGGCTGTGGCGGATTGGATGCGGCAGAGAAGACCACTGAAACTTCACCCTGATAAGACGGAGGTAATAGTGGTGGGAAGGGCAAGGGGGTGCTGTCTCCTGCAGGGGGGTCTGCCCTCCTGTAGCCCAGAAGGTTCGGAGTCTGGGGGTGGTGCTGGATTCAGACCTCCATCTCGACCGGCAGGTAGTGGCGGTGGCTAAAGCTGCCTTCCGCCAGCTGTATCTGGTACGGAGGCTCCATCCATACATTTCCGGGCCCAACCTGGCCACTCTCATCCATGCCTTCATCACCTCAAGGCTAGACTACTGCAACGCACTCTACATGGGGTTTCCCCTGTTTCTGGTCCGGAGGCTGCAGTTAGTGCAGAATGCGGCAGCCCTTCTCCTTATGGGGATAGGTCGGCGGGAGCACATAGCACCTGTTCTCTGCACTCTGCACTGGCTGCCTATGCCATGCCGGGCCCAATTTAATGTGCTAGTTTTTATCTATAAAGCCCTACACGTTCTGGGCCCCTCATACCTTGGGGACCGCCTCACCCTCCGTGCCTCAGAGGGATCCCTGCGGTCTACTGGGGGAGCATCCCTGGAGGTCCTCTGTGTTAAGAGGGGGGCCACAATGGAAAGGGCATTCTCGGTGGCTGGGCCGCAACTCTAGAATTCCCTCCCGGAGGAAGCTCGCCTTGCCCCGGGTCTACTGGTGTTCCGGCAAGCCTGTAAGACCTGGCTGTTCACCTAGGCCTCTGGAGGGAAGGGGAGGGTTGTTGGTTTTTAAGATGTGAAAGTGATGGGGGGGTTGTTTTAAAATGTTTTAAATTGAATAATCTTTATATTGTCGTTATTGTTTTTACTTGTAAGGTGCCCCGGGATGCCGTAGGCATGAGCGGGAAGTTAATAAATGTGAAAAATAAATAAATAAATAAATATTGTACAGTCCTCCCTGCCGGTAACATAGGACCCAGAACCCTGCCATTGGGTCCCGGAGCTGGAGTGGCTGTTTCTTGACACTGTTGAATGACAGCTCTCTTTGAGCGGAATGATGTCCCCATAACCCCGAGGGTGGGTCCTAGGGTTAGAGGAGCAGCTTCTGGATATTGGACAGCCCTTCCTGCTGGTAACATAGCCCCCAGCACCCTGATGTTGGGTCCTGGGACTGGAGTAGCTGTTTCTTGACACTGTTGAATGACGGCTCTCTTTGAGCGGAATGACGTCCCTATAACCCCAAGGGTGGGTCCTAGGGCTAGAGTAGCAGCTTCTTGATATGAAAAGGCCTCCCTGCCAGTAACATAGGCCCAGAACCCTGACTGCAGGTCCCGGGGCTGGAGTGGCTTTTTCTTGATGCCGTGGAATGACAGCTCTCATTGAGTGGAATGACGTCCCCATAACCCCGAGGGTGGGTCCTAGGGATAGATGAGTGTCATAGCAGAGACAGCATTGACAGCAGCATCAGACATTGGATTTCCCAGAGGCAGCATTGGCAGCAGGAGCAGACATTGCATTGCCCAGGCACAGAACCTGGGGAACAACAGAGATGGCATTGGCAGGATTTGCCTGTGCGCTGCACCCATGGAGCTGAGTCAGGATGGTAGGATTTGCTAGGGACGAGCTCCCATACAGCAGCGGAGTCAGACAGCAGCAGCAGGATTGCGTGGGCACATTTGGATCTGCCAGAGCAGAGCAGCCACGGACCAGCAGACAGCAGCAGCGTGATTACAAGGCAAGTGGGGCACATCACCCAGGGTTGACAGGCCTGGCAGATAGGCACCTTGGCATGAGAGGCAGGAAGATGGGTTGAGGTAGACTTTGAGCTTGGCGGAAATCTGGGCAGGCAGGCAGGCAGCGTGGCATGAGAAGCGGGCTGGGGCAGGTTTAGAGCTTGGCGGCAACCTGGGCCGGTAGACAGGCATGTTGGCATGAGAGGCAGGCTGGAGGGCTTGGGCAGGCTTAGAGCTTGGCGCAACCTGGGCTGGCAGGCAGGCAGCGTGGCATGAGAGGCAGTAGGGAAGGCAGACTGGGAACTTGGCAGGGCACTCAGGAAGACTGTGCAATGCACACGAGAGAGAGAGAGCGCCAGTTAGATAGGCAGGCCAAGATTGTCTAGCGAGAGGCCGGCTGGCAGGCTTACAGTTTCCCAAATCCACCATGCGTTATGAGGTCAGTCAGCTAAGGCGGCCGAGGCCATCTACTATGTGAGAGGGAGAGAGGGAGAGGAAGGGTGGGCTCCAGGCATTGGGAGGGAGGGACATCACCTCAGAAGCACAGCAGCAGTAGCCCAGAATGAGGAGGAGTCCCCTATCCCAAGACTGCCAGTGGCATGGGATGGAGTGTGCCACTGCACCATCACTCCTTGTCCAGAGGCAGCTGGGGAATCCCAGCAGCAAAAGGTTCACCTTAATGAGTAGCAACTGCTCCACCAACTTGGCCCCCAGTCTCAGTCGGTGTGGGGAGAAAATGTCCCCCGCCATGGAGAACATCCACTGGGAACACTGGTTGGTGGGTAGGCAGGATACCCTTGGCAACTTTGAACAGGGATATCCACATGTTGGCTTTGCTGGCCCAGTAAGCCAAGGGATTGCTGCTGGGACCTATACAGTGCTCCTCCTCAAGGTAGGCCTCCATGGCTGCCGAGGCACTGTCATACTCCCTCTCATAGCTTTGACTGGGCACCACCTCCACAACTGCCCTCAGCCACACTGCTTGCCCTATTGTGCATGGTTCCATGCTCCCCAGAGTGACCTGCACATAGGCCGAGCTGCTTCTGCTGCTGCCAATACGGGTGCTGCTTCTGCTGCTGCTGTTGCTGCTACCGCTAGGGCTGGGGGCATGGATAGACCCACCTGGCTGAAAGGGGTGGCTGCTCCCACTCCCACCATCCCCAGGGACACCTTGCTGCATATCCCACTCTGCCTGACAGACCCTGTCCAACAGCGCACCCTTCCAGAGGCCATAGAACGCTGTCTCGCATGCCATGCTGCCCTTGACCCTGGGGTCCAGCATTGTTGCCAGGGCATATTGCTCCTGCTTCTAGGGCTGCCTCGATGTTCCTAGCAGTGTGGGTGCTGTCCATGACTTGTTCCTGAAGCAGGACCCACCTATACCCTGCTTCAGGACCCTTCCTGCCACTCCCCAAAGCTGCCTCCGGGTCCTGCCACCAATGTGCCATTACCACCAGTTAGCCGTGCTGGGCATTCCTGGTTTACTACAGGTTGGTGGTGAAGTGCACTGTACCCCACCACCCCAGCCCCTGCCAACTGCTCCCTCACCCACTCCTTCAAAGCCCTGTACAGCTCTGGCACCACATTCTGACTCAGGGTGGTGCGGGACGGAAGCTTAAACTGGGGTGCCAGGAACCCAATCAGCCGCTTGAAGCCCATGTCCTCTACAATGGAGAAGGGCTGCCCATACAGCACAATCATTTCACCCAACAGGTGCCTGGCTTTCTCCTGAAAGCCACACTGCCCTCAAGCTGCCAATGGCCTTGGCAGCTGCCCCCACCCCAGCTCCTCCATGGTGGACTGACACTGCTGGTGAGGCTCCTGCTGCTGTTCTCCTTTCCTAACAGGAATACTGCTCCTGCTGCTAGAGGCAGCAGTTGGTGCAGGACACTTGCCCACTTAAGGAGGCGGGCGACTGGCTGCTGAAGTCAGGAACCCGCTGGCATCCACTTCCCCTGCCTGCCCGCTTAGTAGCAGAGCATTGTGGCATGATTTCAGGTGCTTTGCCATGGCAGTTGTCCCAAGATTGGTGAGCACCTGCCCACGCTTCACCACCTTATTGCACACAGTGCACTGCACCTCCCTGGGATCATCCACCCGCACTAGTTTGAAATGTGCCCAGAGAGAGGATTCCCCTCCCCCCTCCTGCCTTCTGGCCCGCCCCAGGTGATCCACTGCTGCTACCAGCACTGCTGGGAGGGGCAGAATTTGGTCGCAACACAGCTCTGGGAGGAGGGACAGCCATACCCTCAGCTCTAGATGTCTCCTCTGTGATACTAGTGTCTTCTTCTGCCTCATTGTCCTCAGTCACTGTGCTGTCCCATGAAGGGGAGTACTGGGACCCTGAGGCTTGACTGGCCACCATGCTAGTGCCACTCTCCTCCCTGTGCCACCTAGAGCTTGTACTGATGCTGCTGCTGCCACTCCTCTCCCTGATGACATTACCCGGGGATCGGGACCTGCCTCTAGCAGCCAGTGTGGGATCCACCAGCCCTGGACTGCTGGGGATCACCTCAACAATAGGGGACATTGGTGGCCTTGGAGGAACATCAGAAGCAGCACCTGCTCCTGCAGCAGTAGAGACAGCCACATCCTCATGTCCTACAGGCCTTCCAGTGCCCTGTGTGGAACTGGAGGACTCTGGCAGGAGACACTGCCAAACCACCCCCAGACTAGTGCCACAGCTGGGACCCTCTGAACCCTGTCTCCGAAAATCATGCCTGTGAAGCATGGGGCATGGCGATGTGCTCCGGCTGCTGCTGCAGTATACTGCCACTCCGCTGGCATGACCCCTACCCCCTCTGCCATGTGCCCCATTGCCCACCTTACGGGCATCAGACAAGCCTCTCCTACTTCCCTTCTTCATGTCTTCCAACCAATATGCAAACATATATATATATATATATATATATATATATATATATATATATATATATATATATATATATTTAATTCAATTTTTTTCTAATATTTTCTACAGTAACTCTAACTACAGTATTAACTATTTTAAAATCTATGTAAGTAAATATATCTAAAGGTCTAGTCCTACAAACACACTCTAAAATATCAAAACTGAATAACTACACACTAACACTATCTATCTATCTATCTATCTATCTATCTATCTATCTATCAAATAGTGGGGGAAAACACAAAGAACACAGGAAGGGGGTACAAAACTGAAATGAAACCTAAATCAATCTAATAATCCTACTCTAAATAAATCCAAAAACAGGGGAAGGGAATCAGGGATGGAATATATAGAGGGAGAGGGAAAGGATTAAATGGAGGGGGGAGGAAGAACACAGGGAGGGGTAAAAAATAAAAATAAAGCCGAAATCGGTCTAAAATAATCTAAATAAATGATAATATGGAGGTTAATGGGTTGAATGGGTGAAACAGGAGGAGGATGGCAATGGATTGGGGAGCTGGGAGGGACAAACTGCTGGGAGAGGGAGCCTTCTGAAAATGCCTTCTGTCAGGAATGGTGACTAATTCAGAAGGTGTAGGAAGGGGGGAGGGCAATGAGTTTTGTTACTTGCTGTGCCCGCCCCACCGCAAGTCCCATTGGCTCCATGCAGCCTAGCTCGTGGCCAATCGCAGCCTGCAAAGCCAATGGTCTGAAGATAAAAGGGATGGTGATTGGGCAGGCTGGCTTCTACTCCAAACCTCTCCACCCCTGGTGCCTGGAAGTCTGCTCCTCAGCTGACTCCCCCTCCCTGTCACATTTTGCCTTCCAGTGATACATTTTTGCTGCCTGAACTATCCGAATACGATACAAACCAACTGAACTATTCGGTCGTTTCAGAGTTCGATATCGGGTTTGGTTCGGCCGGTTAGGGTTCGGACGTCCAAATGGACCGGATTCGGTCCGAACTCCCGAACCACGTTTGCACATCCCTAACCAGTAATACAAGGAACAAGAGAGGGTTACAGAACAAGAGACTAGGGATGAGGGGACAGAACTGAGTTCAGAAATTCAGTTCAGAAATTCGGTTCAGTTTGGAAGTTTGGTTCGGTCGACCGAACTATTTGAGTTTGGAAATTCAAACCCCATTGAACTAAATGGATTATCTTTTAGGGATGGACAAACAGAGCCGAGTTCAGAAATTTGGTTCGGTTTGGTTCGAAAATCGAGTTCGGTTCGGAAGTTCGGTTCGGTCGACTGAAGTATTCGAGTTCGGTCCAAACTCTGAACTTCCGAACAAAGTTCGGAAATTCTAACCCCATTAAACTAAATGGAATATTTTCTTTAGGGATGGGCAAACAGAACCGAGTTCAGAAATTCAGTTCGGTTCCGTTCGAAAATTGAGTTCGGTTCAGTCAACCAAACTGACTGAGTTCGGTCCGAACTCCAAACTTCTGAATCGCATTCGCCCATCCCTAACAAGTGCAAGGCAGGGTCAAGCCAAGATCAGGACAAGAAGAGCAAGTGTTGCTCCACCCAGCTTCCCGTTGCTTCCAACATGCTTTCTATACCTGCTGACAGCAAACCAGGAAGCTGGGATGCAGGACAAGGATAAAACAGACAAGAAATGGAGCAGGGGTAGGACGAGGCAGGGAGAACACATTGGGGGGAGCAGCTCTGTCAAAGGAAGGCTGCGGAAGTGGTGCTAGTGGGCCGGTCCCTGTTCCAAAACCCCAAAAGGTCCTGCCGAGACCTGACAAAAGGGCTTGCTTTCTGTCCAGCTTAGAGAGATGTCTTGGTTTGGGACATTCCTAAAGATAATATGTCCAGAATAAAGAAGGCTCTGAATATTGAAAGTCCAAATGTGGGTGTCTATAATGATAGAGCTGAAGTGGATGAACCCTTTTTTCTTTAGATTAAATCCATCTTTTAAAAATGGCCTGTGGGGATGTGGTGGATAAGCATAAGATTTTATTGTGGAACTGACTTTTAAGGCGCATGTGCAAAATGATGGCATATTGTGCCTGATGGCACAGTACAATATCATTTTGTGCATGCAGACTGAACAAAATACTAGGGTTGTGCACCAAAAAAATCATTTTCTTTTTTTTTGTTTCAGTTATTAAATTTCATTTGTTTTCGTTTTAATTTTCATTTTTTATTTTTTGGTTTAGTTTTTAAGTTTCATTTTTCTTTTTTTGGTTTCAATGGCAAATGGTTTTGCAGTTGTAACATCTATGGCACAATTTTCAATTTTCGTTTTTGTGCCAAAATGTTCAGAACTAGTGTTTGTACAACTTTGGTTAAAATCACAAAAGTTCCATTACTTATAAGATAAGGGCCCTCTATCCAATCATTCTGAAATTTAGCAGGGATGATCCCTTGACTGAGGGGTATGAACCAACCAAATGTCATCCAAATTGGATAGAAAACAAAGATGATAAAGTCAGATGCATGTGGAACTTCTTTAAGTTCTGTTAAACCTCTCTAACGTCTGTTAAAATCACAAAACATCAATTGCTTATAAAATCAGCACCCTTTATCCAATCTTTCTGAAATATGGCAGGGATGATCCCTTGGATGAGGGTTAAATCTTTCCAAATATCATGCAAATCGGATGAAAAATTTCCTGCCTGAAATTTGTGTCCCCAAATATTCATCCCCTCCTCCCATTTGTTTGTTTATTTTCTGAAATATTGACTATTTTTTAAAATTTTCATTAATGCAGTAATGAAAACAAAAAAGGGATTTTTATTTTAGTTATTCAAAATAACTAAAATGAATGCACACCCCTTCAATACTTTTTTTCACAGAGTAAAATGGTGATGCACAAGGAGGCGGGGAGAAGGGCTTCTAATACGGATCTACATTTGAATGAACACTGAATTATGGCTGGTCCACATTCTGATGTACCCAGATCAGAGATCAGCGGTTTTCTATAGAAATGGAATCCACTGCAAATAATTGGTTCAGTCCTATAAAGGGCTGAAATGTATAATCTCATTGAAAGAAAAGCATTTAGAAAAAAACCACCCACTATCATGAGATTGAAAATTGGGCAAGCAAACTGTAGGAATGAAAATTAATAAAAAGAAAACTAAGAGATAACCAGATTTCAAGTTGTGTCAGGAGCAGGCTTTAACACCTGTTTACACATTTGAAAATCAATTTGTAAGTAAAGTAATGTTCTTGGGATCTGATACCTTGGATCAAGCCCTAACAAAGGACTCCGTAAGTAATTCCTTTTATTCTTCATCTACATGGCATGATAATATTGCAAGACAAGAGAATAACGAGAGCCATATATTTATTTGGTTGGAGAGCCACAAATTGTAGGTACATAATGAGAAAATACAGCAAGGCAGGACTGTTTCATTCTATAACATTAATGATATAAAGGTGACAAAAAGAGTACAACACAAGCAAGCTACCAGTCAGAGTAATAAATGAAAGGATGAGGTAAAGAGAACACAACCTTTCCTAGCTTATAAATTTCAGACAGTTTTCCCTGCAAGGTGTCCTTCCAGGCATTATCCTTTCATGCACTAAGCCTCTGTGGTCTATATTAATAAAGGGCAATGTTTCACAGTTTAGTTGGTAAAACTATTTGGTTGTCTCACTCACTTGCATGACTTCAGATTTTAAGGAGGGAAAATAAAACTAAAATAGACCAAGAAAAGCATTTATCAACTCTCTCTCTCTCTCTCTCTCTCCTCTCCTCTCCTAGAAAGGAAAGAGTTCATCTTGATGCAAGGAATAATATAAATGCAGAGGTCCATACAGAGGGTAAATGTGGGATGTGGCATCACATAAGAGGTGAAATGAATATTCAATGCAAATACATTATCAAATTTGACCATTTCAAACTGAATTTGACACAGCAGATTTTTATTCCATATTGCCTATTGTTTTTGGATAATATTTTGTTTTGTTTTGTTTTTTTCTTCATTTGTTTGGCAGTTTAGTTTGCTATTGTACATGTGCAATAGTAATGAATAGAACTACAACAGAATAACCAAATAGCCAAGTAATAAACAACTAACTGAACAACAGTTTTGGATGTGAATACTATTTGGATGGCTATCTGAATGTCTGAGTAATATCTATTGAATACAAAATATATTATTTGTTCCTCCTGTGGCCCATATTAAAAATGATGCTGTACTGTACATTTGAATTGGAATTTTTAACTGAACTCAGCACTAGCCTAAGTCTTTTCCACTTTGGGTAATTTAGCATTCGTGGTATGTGGTGGCCATGGTAAGTGATCCATGTTATTATAATAATAATAATCTTTATTTCCACAACTTAAAAGTTATTGGCGATGAAAGGAACAATACAATAAAGAAGAAACATCAATTCATTTAACATAGCCTAAATTTAGCCACAAACATATTATAAAAACAGAATTTAAGATAAGAAACAGAACATCATGCCCATTTTTTCATTCACTACCATTGCTGCCAAAAATAATTTCAGCACCCTCTAGGCTTCTTTTCCTTCTTTATCACAGAAAAATCAAATTTCTTCAACCCCCATTATGCCATTCCAGCAGCCTTTACACATCTTATCCGAGCAACCAGGTTACCAAATATCGCCACTGCATGATACCGCCCAGAGACTGCACCCTAAGATCAGTTAGGGTGCAGTCTCTGGGCTTCCCCGAGGGCCAGGGAGAGCTTGGGCCTAATCCTCTCAAATCTAGGGCAGGAAAACAAAATATGCTCCACTGTGTCCATCTTCCCCAGAGTGCAGGACTGGCACAGTCGATCTTGTAATGGAACTTAAATGGAACCTGTAGCGTCCCTCCAATATTGCCGATGGAAAGACCCCACACCGCAGGCGTGTAAAGGCCCACCTCATTGGGAAATTTGACCACTTCACCAGGTAATGAAAGTCAGATAAAGGTCTCATCGGCAACCTACAGTCTAAATTTGCCCTCTGAGACTGAATCAAGCCCACGTCTATTTGGATTTGTTGATCATTTACTCTCTGTTTCACCTGCATGACAGCATATTTAAATTCCATAGATGTCAAACCTTCCAAGGAGAATTCCAGTCTCCTGAGAATGACCGCAAGTTGTTTAGACCAAGAGAAGAGTAAACCTTCCATATTTGCCCTTCCTAAAAGAGAGTCATCCCCCCTGGGTAGGCCTTCGACCCTAAGCCAAAACTTAACTAGAGACAATATCGCAAAAGACCTAATGGACGGACATCCAGTCTCAGAGCGCAAAAAAATTGAGGGAGTACCCCTGGGGACCCCCAAGATCTTCCTCAAAAACTCATTCTGAATTACGTCTAGATGATCAAGAAAATTTAAGCCCCACACCGGAAAGGCGTATAGCAATTTTGCCACCACTTTTGCCCAGAACAGGCGAATCACCGGGAGTATCAGGTGTCCACCTTTGCCAAAGTAATAACTGCTTATAGCACTCACCAACTGCCTAATCTGGATCTTCACTAGGTTCCAATGTTCCTGCCATGAGGTTGTGCTCGCAAACATAACTCCCAGATATTTAAATTTCCCCACTTGGGCAACCAAGTGCCCATCAATCGACCATTTATGCACCTCCCAATGTTTCCTGTGACCCACAATCAGGACCTTGGTTTTGTCATGATTTATGGTAAGGCCCTCACAATTACAGTAATCTCCCGTTGCCTGCATTGCCTGACGCAATCCTACCAGCGACCGCGAAATAAGCACGGTGTCATCCGCGTACAGCAAGGCCGCTACCCTTCTAGATTCAATCTGCGGGGGGTGGGATTCAATTTCACTTAAGGAGAGAGAGAGAGAGACCATTCAGAAAAATGTTAAATAAAGCGGGCGCCAAAAGGCAGCCCTGTCTCACTCCCCTACCGACCTCAACCCTATGTGTCAGAGTCCCCAACCTTGTAACTTTAACTTGTAGGGAGTTCCTCTTGTGTAAGCGGATCAGCAAAAGAAGAATCCTTGGCTCCATCCACAGGGCCCTCAGCTTAGCCCACAGCCTGGCCCTGCAGATGGAGTCAAATGCCCTCCTTAGGTCCACAAAGCACAAATAGGCCCTCCACCCCTGGCTTAGGATCTTCCATGATCCATGTTAGAAGAGGTGATACCTGCTGTTATCAGTTTCAAATCCTAAATGTCACTTATGCTTGAGTAAATATGGTGGTATTGTTCTTTCCACTGTAAAGGTAACACATACATGTAACAATATAGTAAGGTCTAGAAACATAACTGATTAACTATTATGGTATAGAATAAACTGCTTGAATTGAAGGTTATTGGGAAACTAAATCCGGTAGGGCAAAGCTATAGAAGGTCCCACCACAGGACGTAAATAGAAGCCAGTCTATGTGCGTTTTCTCAAATATGTTAATTTGGACCTGTTGCAGTTGCAAGGATGTCCGGAACTCAAAAGACCCACAGCTTCCGTCTCATGAGAATGGCAGAAATGAGGAACTTTGGCTGCAAATGTGCGTGTGTGGCAAAATAGAGAAAAGGTACTTTGCTGGATGCACACGTTTTAAGGCAAAGATCCACATTTCCTCTATTCCAACGCGACGGAAGCTGCGGACCTTTTGAGTCCCAGATTTCCTTATGGCAATGATGAATGCATATTATTAATGAAAGTGAGAAAGCAGTCTCTGTCATGGTAGAAGAGAAAAGAATCAGTGCCTAATACCCAAACATCTGCCCCATTCTGCTGACCCACCATGGTGCAAGTGGAAGTAACTAGGCCCTATCTATTCCTGTTTCTGTTTGTTTTCCTTGAAGAAAGTTGTATTGTTTTGACCTTTCTCTTGAGTTTCATTATGTTTTCTGTGTTCCACATTGTTGGCTACTAGGATAAAAACTGAGTAGAATTGATATTGATTTAGAGTAGAGCTGTCTCAAGTAGCACTTTAGCAACCTGCGGGTAATACTCATATTTTTGTTCACCCCAGTGGACACCTGATAGTGTATCCCCCCCCCCCCTGAGGTACCTGGTGCCCCAAAATTCACGTATTACTGGGATGTCCCGAGATGCCCTCAGACACCAATCATGGAGTTAGCTTGGGTGCATTAACTTGAGATTTTGGATAGCCTTTTAGATCACGTTCAGCTGTGCATACCAGTTAGTGCCCAAATGAGACCAAGGCAAGTCGAGCACACCAAATTCAAGTCAAGCCCCACTTATTTATTTATTATAATTTATTATAAAATTTGTATGCCATCCCCTTCTGCTAAAAGCATATCGGGGTGGCTAACAACATATTAAAAAAAAACAATAATACAATTAAAAACCCCACAGTAAAACAAATTATCCCCTATCCCACCCTAACCCAACCCACCCAGCCCATCTCCCTCGGGAAAGGCATGGTGGAACAGCCAGGTCTTACATTGTCTACAGAAAGAGGGGAGGTTGGTGGTCAAGCAGATCTCCAGAAGGAGGGAGTTCCACAGCCACAGTGTGGCCACAGAGAATGCCCTCTGCAAGGTTGACACCCGAGAAACCTGGGGGACCTCGAGGAGGGCGTCTCCGGCCAACCACAGGAGCTGATCCAGGATCTGGTGGGTGAGGCAGTCCTGAAGATAGGCTGGGTCCAGGCCATTTAGGGATTCAAATCAAATAAGTTTATTGTGTAGCCGAGGTTATTACAAATTAAACAAAACAAAATATCATACACAAGACACATTAAAACTGAAAAAAGTACTTGCTTAAGCATATATTCAACAACAGAAATACTCAAAACACCAAACTTTAAGTAAAAACTAACTAATCCACCCCCCCAAGGAGACCACAAAATCAAGGAGGGTTGCAGCCTATTCTAGAATAGGACCCTTGAGTAAGTAAGAGATTTACACCTACGGGTCACCGTAAGTCCAAAACGAGCTACCTGATGAGAGAAAAGGGAGTCCGATGGATTTAGTAGCAGCTTCAGGGCAAAAAAAGGGCTGTTAACATTCAATCAAGGGGGGGAAAAAAACTGCAATTTTTCCCTAAGATCAGTTAAGGCAGGGCATTTAAAAAACACATGAGCAAGGGAATTAGGCTTCCGGGAATCACAAAGAGAGCAATACCAGTTTCCTCTAGGGATCCCCGCGTATCGGCCCTCGAGAATATCCGGGGAAAAAGTCTCACAGCTAAGGCGGGTAAAGGCACGTCTTGCTTGGGCATCCGTCCAGGAGACAAGATAGTTTGCTTTGGGCTGACGAAAAGCTGGGGGGAAGTAGGCAGAAGCTACTCTCTGAACCCATAAGAGAGAAACCTCCTGTTGGAGTTCTTGATCGACTAACCTCCGAAATATAAGAGATTCAGCTATATCACATCCTACCTCCCTCAGATAGACTCGGGAAAAAAACAGTTTGTGAATTTCACTTCCCATCGCAGAGTCCCACCCACTCAAAAGTTTATGAGCCACTGCTAAAGAAAGCAGTGACCAGTCCTGCACTGGAAATAGAAAATTCCTAAGGCAGTATCTAAACAGAGAACGCAGGGCAAAATGCCTCATTGTATGGCTACAGGATTTGGCTCTCAAGATTGCCCGAGGAGTGCCCTTGGGAAGACCCAGGACTGCCTGGAGAAAACCATTTTGAACTACTTCTAGATAGTGCACAAAGACAACACCCCAAGCAGGAAAGGCATACAATACCTGGGGAATTACTTTGGCCCTAAATAAACACAGTCAGAACCAAGTTCCCACCCGGACCCAGGAAAAAGCCCACGATCGCTGCTATTGTGAGCTTTGCCTTGTCCCTTGCTGCTTCAAAGTGGTTCCTCCAGCTACCATTGACTGAAAAAATCACCCCCAGATATTTATAGGCGGACACCTGCTCTACCAGAATCCCCCCCTATGGACCAACGGTGGCTCTTTTGGCACCTGGGATTCCTCACAACCATCACCTTTGTCTTATCACAGTGGATAGAAAGAGCCTCATTGCAGCAGTAGACACCGAATTGGTCCATCACCCGTCTCAAACCCACAATGGAGTGAGAGACCAAGACAGCGTCATCCGCATACAAAAGAGCAGGAATAGGCCTGCCCCCAACTACCAGAGCATGGGAATTACTAGAATTCAAAAATGGAATTACATCATTCAAAAAGAGGTTGAACAAGTCAGGAGCCAATATGCACCCCTGTCTAACCCCTGCCATAACCTGGACTTTAGGGGTTAAACTACTAGAAGCATTACACCGAACCTGGAGTGAATTACCCGTGTGCAGTTTCACAATTAGGAACAGAAGGCGGGAATCTATCATGGTCTTACTTAGTTTACTCCAGCGACGTGCCCTAGAGATGGAGTTGAAAGCCCGTTTAGGGATTCAAAGGTCAACACCAACACCCTGAATTGGGCCTGGAAGACTATTGGCAGCCAGTGCAGAGAGTGAAGCACCGGTGTAATATGCTCATGTCAGCCCGTCCCCGTTAGGAGACGAGTCACCGTGTTCTGCAACAGGTGCAGTCTCTGAACCAGCACCAAGGGTAGCCCCATGTAGAGTGCATCCTAGGGGTGGGAATTCTGGTTCTCTTAAGATCCATTATTGCAGGTATTTGGGTGTATCTGCTTAATCTGATAAATCTGATATTTACCTGTATCGGCATCCCGGATTTTTAACATTGGCCGTGGTACCGGATGTTTTACATTGCGGCCACTGAAGTCAATAGCCGCAATGTAAAATATCCGGTACCGTGGCCAATGTTAAAAATCCGGGATGCCAATACCGGTAAATCTGATACCAGGGAGATCCGATACCGGTACATCTGGTATTCGTTATTCTCCCTGGTGTCCCACCCCTTTGCATTACAGTAGTGCAGTCTTGAGGTAATAAAAGCATGGACGATGGTGCCGAGATCCAAGTCCGAGACATATGTCAAAGCCGATGCACCAGATGTAATTGGTGAAATGCCCCCTTCACCAGAGCTGCCACCTGGACATCCAGGTGGAGCTGCTGGTCCAGGAGCACCCCCAGACTTCGAACCTAAGATACCAGGGCACAACAGACCCCATCAATGATGGGGCCACTACTCCCCTGGCCTTCCCCACAACTATCACCTCTGTCTTCTTGGGATTTGACTTCAAGCATCTTTCCCTCATCCAATCCCACACAGCTGACATACACCGGGTAAGCACCGAGACTTCCGGGCCTGAGTCAGATGAAAAAGAGAGAGATAGCTGGGTTTCATCAGCATATTGATGACACCATACACCATACTCCCTAACAACCTCCCCAAAAGGCTGCATTTAAACATTGAACAAGAGAGGGGACAGGATAGAACCCTGCATGACTCCACATGTGAGACCCCAGGGAGAAGATGAAAAATCACCCAGGACCACACATTGGGTTCTCCCAGCCAGGAAAATGTGGAAGCATTCAAGAACGGTCCCGCCTATCCGTGCCCGGTCCCGCAGCTGAGTCACCAACAACTCATGATCAATGGTATCAAATGTAGCCGAGAGATCTAATGGGATCAACAGGGTCGAATGACACCGGTCCAACTCACGGGAGTCGACAAAGGCCACAAGCACAGTCTCCATGCCATATCCAGGAAGAAAGCCAGACTGCAAGGGATCAAGAAAATTAATCTTGTCCAGATGATCCTGCAACTGCCAGGCAGGACTTAGCGGATGCAATGAGGGCAGGAAATAAAACTTTAGTAACTAACGAGCTGAAAATGAATAAATAAGCAAACAAAAGGGGTAACTGGTGAACACCCATAATACAGGTCAATGCCCTGAGGTGACAAATGGACCCAGTCATACCTTAGTAACTCTGGATTTAGCCAGTAAATTCACTGTGATTGCCCCTGCCCCGTCCTGTCCTGTTATCCAATGCCTTACCACCCTGTTTGCCCATTTTATAATCTTATTAGACATGTAGAAAGCACACCATTCATTTTCATTTAAAACAAAAAATTCATTCACAAAACCTGTTTGTTTTGGGTTTTTCCAGTAAATGAACCCACAATTTACTCTTTTTTTGTTTCTTTTATTTATTTATTTATTTATTTTTCAATTTAATACCCCACCCCTCCTGCCATCAGGCAGCCCGGGGCGGCTTACAATATAAAAACACAAATAAAATCCAATATAAAACATTTTTTTAAACTATCAAAAGGAGGGTAACATTTAATACCACCACTACCACACCACCACCCCCTCCACCCTTTCACCCCTCTTCCCCACCAACTGTCTGGAGGAACAGCCAGGTCTTACAACTTTTCTGAAAAGAGAGGAGGTCCGGGGCCAGCCGCACCCCCACTAGAAGTGAGTTCCACAGCTGTGGCACGGCCACCGAGAATGCCCTCTCCCGCGTGGCCCCCCGGAACACTTGGGGGACCTTGAGCAGGGTACCCCTGGATGACCGAAGAGATTGATCCAGCACCTGGGGGGTGAGGCGGTCCCACAGGTAGGCAGGGCATAGACTGTTTAGGGCTTTATAGGTCAAAACCAACAGCTTGAAGCAGGCCCGGAACGCTATTGGCAGCCAGTGCAGCGCACAAAGCACAGGTGTTATGTGCTCCTGGTGGCCCAATCACACCAAGACATGAGCCTCCACATTCTTCCCTAGCTGCAGCCTCCGAGCCATTATCATGGGTAGTCCCATGTACAGCGTGTTACAATAGTCTAGTCTAGAGGTGATGAAATCACGAATGAGGGTGGCCAGGTCAGAGTCTGAGACATACGGTTGAAGCCGCTGCACCCGATGTAATTTGCGAAAGGCACTCCTCACCACAGCCTCCACCTGGACATCCAGGTGGAGCTGAATGTCGAGGAGCACCCCCACACTTCGCACCTCAGGAACCAACATGGGACAGACCCCATCCACAACAGGGGCCGTTACCCCCATCGCCTTACCCACCAGCATCACCTCCATCTTGTCAGGATTCTACCTCAGTCAGTTGGCCCTCATCCAGTCCCCCACAACCTTCCGACACCGGGTAAGCACCAAGACTGCAGGGCCTGGGTCTGTTGTAAAAGAGAGGTACAGCTTGGTGTCATCCGCATATTGATGACACTGCACGCTGAACCTTCTAATCAGCTCACCGAGTTAGGGATAGGTGAACAGGTCGCGGTTCAGGTTTGGCCGTTTGGTTTGGTCCGGTTCGGTTCAACCTTTCAGTTCAGCCGTTTGGTCCGTTCGCCGCATTCGGGTTCGGCCGTTCGGTTCGGCTGTGTTGGTTTCGGTTTGGGCATTCGGAAAAAGGCTCTTTGTGCAAGAAATGATAGCCCCAGACTCATGACGGTGGGTACTGGGCGGAGAGTGGCAGCTTAAAGATATCAGCCAGAGCCCTCCCTGCCTTTAACTTGGCTCCAGAACCCTGATGGCAGGTCCTGGGGCTGGAGTGGCTATTTCTTGGTGCACTGGAATGACATCGCCTCTGTGTGAGGAATGATGGTCCGACCCATGATGGTGGGTCCTGGGGCTAGAGTGGCAACTTCAAAATACATATTGGCCACAACCCTCCCTACCAGTAATGTAGGCCTCAGAACCCTGACGGTGGGTCCTGGGGCTGGAGTGGCTGTTACTTTTTTTATATATATCTGTCTCTACACTAAATCTAACTGCTATTAACTATTCTAAAACCTATTGAACTAAATGGAATATACTAATAATTAAATGCAAAAGCCTTGTCCTACAAACACACTGTATCTCTATCTATCTATATAAGCTAACTACTATGTATATCTATCTAGTAACTGTCTATCTATATATCTATAGATAGTTATCTATCTATATATACAATATTACACAGGGGTAAAAACACAAAGAAGACAGGGAGGGGTAAAAAACTGAAATGAAAATCAATCTAATAATATTCCTACTCTAAATAAATCCAAAACTTAAAACAGGGGAAGGGAATGAGGGATAGAATAAGAGGGAGAGGGGAAAGGATTGAATGGAGCGGGGAGGGAGGAAGGAAGATTGAACACAGGGAACACAGGGAGGGGTAAAAACAAAAAATAACATCTAAATCTATCTAATATAATCTAAATAAATGATAATATGGAGGTAAATGGGTTGGATGGGTGAAACAGGAGGAGGATGGCAATGGATTAGGAATAGGAAGGAACAAAAACTGCTGGAGAGAGTGAGCCTTCTGAAACACCTGCTGTTCAGGAACAGTGACTAGCTCGGAAGGTGTTGGGAAGGGGGGAGGTGATCCGTTTTGTTTCTTGCTGCACCCCCCTCACCGCAAGCCCCATTGGCTCCGTGCAGCCTAGCCTATGGCCAATTGCAGACTGCAAAGCCAGTGGTCTGAGGCAAAAAGGGATGGTGATTGGGCAGGCTGGCTGCTACTCCAAGCCTCTCCATCCCTGGTGCCTGGAAGTTTGCTCCTCAACTGATTCCCCCTCCCTGTCATGTTTGGCCTTCCAGTGACACCACGTTTTTGTTGTTTTAGGCACCTGAACGCGATCCGAACTGACCGAACCGTTCGGTCATTTCAGAATTGAGTTCGGTTCGGTCAGTTTGTGTTTGGATTCGAGTTCGGTTGTCTGAACAGGCCAAGTCCAGGCTGAACTCCAAACATCCGAAACGCATTTGCCCATCCCTACACCAAGTGTCTGCATACACACATTGAACAGGAGAGGGGACAAGACAGAACCCTGCGGGACACCACACAAGAGCTCTTGGTACGATGAAAAACATTCTCCGAATACCAGTCACTGAGTTCTTCCTGCTAGGAATGAGCAGAACCATTCAAGAACAGTCCCGCCCACTCCTGCACAGTTCCGCATGCGCGTCACTAACATCTCATGGTCAGTGGTATCAAATGCAGCTGAAAGATCTAACAACACCAAGAGGGTCAACCGACCCCGGTCTAACTCTCGGTGCAGGTTATCCACCAAGGCCATGAGCGCAGTCTCGGTGCCATATCCCAGATGAAATCCTGACTGGGAGGGTTCAAGAAAACCGATGCTATCCAGATGCCCTTGCAGCTGCTGGGCCACTACCTGTTCAATAACCTTCCCTAAAAAGGGAAGGTTAGAGACAGGCTGATAGCCAGCAAGGGAGTCAATGGCAAGTGATGGTTTCTTGAGCAGAGTCCACACCACCACCTCCTTGAGGCAGCCCAGCACTCTGTCCTCCTGAAGGGAGGGATTAACCTCCCCCACCAGCAATGGCCTCATTGTCTCCCGGCAAGATTTCACTAGCCAGGATGGGCACGGGTCTAACTCACAAGAAGTGCCCCTAACTGCCCCAAGGACCCCGATTGTATCGGCAGGCACCACTGACTGGAATTGATCCCACAAAAATGGACAAGATGGGGCTTCCATAACCCCCGGCTCTACTAATGTAATAAGTGCAGTATCAAAGTCACAGAGAATACGAGCAACTTTATCCACAAAATAGTCCACAAACATGTCACAGCGAACTGTAGATGACTCCACTCCTAGTTGCGGGAGGCCGAGAACTGACCAACCCTCGCACCACCTGGAAAAGCTCAGCTGGACGGGACTTAGCGGATGGTATGAGTGCAGCAAGAAACTCTTTTTTTGCTGTCCTCATAGCCACAGCATAGGCTCATAAACTAGCTCAATTTATTTATTTTATTTATTTATAAAAGATTTCTATCCCACCCCTCCTGCCCACAGGGCAGCTCGGGGCGGCAAACAACAAAGAAAAAACAATAAAACAATAAAAAAAGTTACAAATTATCTTATATGCAGGGAAACAACCCCACCTACCCTCCTCCCACCAAAAGTCTGGTGGAAGAGCCAGGTCTTACATAAACATCAAAATGCTGCAATCTGTCAGCTTCAGTGTGAGAGCCACTGTCGCTCCAAATGCCGCCCATTCCACTTCAGTCCCTGAAGGTCCTCCAAATACCAAGGAGGCCTGCGGTGCTGTCACCTGGGAAACGGACATCTAGGAGCCGTCCGATCAATGGCCTCAGTTAGCAAGGTGTTCCAGAAAGCCACGAGGTCATCAATGAGATGGTCGTCAAAATCAGAAGGTATCTCCCCCAGAGCCCTCTGGAACCGCTCTGGTTCCATCAATCTGCAGGGGCAAACCATACAAATTGGTCCCGCATCCATCCAGGGGCAAACATGTGCCGGAAGAGAGGTATGCAGGTGATAATGGTCCGTGGACCGTCCATGACAAGGGCACTGCTGATATCTCCCCCAATAACGGAACACCTGCCTCAAGGCCGGTGCAAAACATGAGATCCAGATTATGCCCCCCCTCCGATGTGTTGGGCCACTAACCACCTGGGACAGGCCCATGGTTGCCATGGTGGCCATGAACTCATGCTCCATGCCCCCAAGGGTGGTGTCAGGGTGAATGTTGAAGTCCCCTAAGACTAATGTCTTCGGGGACCGCAACACCACCCCTGATACCACCTCCGTCAGAGCATGCAGAGAGGCTGTTGTACAGGTAGTTGCACGGTATACAAGCAGCACCCCTAAACTGTCCCCCGCCAAATCAAACAGAAGGTGAAGGACCTCCATAACAAACATGGTTTGCACCGCATACCTCCTCACAGACCATCCCTTTTAAAAAATCATGGGTACACCCCCCTCCCCCTCCAACCATGGCTGATGCTGCACAGAATACCTGCCCGGAACAAGGTCAGCCAGAATAGTCTGAGATTGGCGGCTGAGTCCAAGATCAACTCCTGGAGCGTTGTTGCTTTATTTGCAACCGACCTCACATTCAACAGCAGGAGCTGTTGAATTAAAAATCATTTTAAAAAATCACTGCACACATGTAAAATGGCCGCTGCTGGCCCCATTTTGGAAAAGGACAGGCATACACTGAATGGTCTGGTGGCCATTTGCGTATGCACGGTGATTATAACATTAAAAATAAATTTTAAATCACTGTGCATGCACAAAGTGTACTGCTATTGATGCTTGGCACCTGGGGGTAAGATCATCCCTTTCAGTCCTGGGCATGTTAGTGCCATGATTTGCTGCTCTATGGACTCCATTTGGTTGACCGGTGCTTGCAACGCCCCCATTTCCTCCTCCATTGACACAGCCTGGCTCCTTCAGTTGTCAGGTGCCCCATCACTGAAACGAGATGGTGCAGGGCATTCCTCCTGCCCCCAAACTGTGCTTTCTTGATGTGATCCTCATCTGGTATCACATGGGGACCATGTAGGGGAATGGGATTGGCAGAGCTATGGGGGCTGCAATAGCCTCGCATCCTTGCTGTCCATTTGAGCCTGCAGGGCCTGGAGGATCCTCTCTGCCCTAGAAAAATAGTGTTCCACCTGGTACACCTCGGTGCCACCTCCTGGGTGGGGAGTAGGGGGCATCCACATGCCCATCTTACAGCCTCTGGGACCCTCTGCCCTCACGCCTGCATTTTCATGTGTCGTTTCCCCTTTTAATTGAATACCCCCGTGCGATGATCCCCCACAAGGAGCTCCACTCCCCCCATTCTACTTTTATTTAATCTCTCCTATGGGGGGGGGGAGGAGAGATGAACAGTTCACATTTAAAGGAAACCAGATGCCTGATGCTAAAAGGAGTTTGAGAAGGGAGGGAACTGCACCCCGCATTCAAATGACCATGATCTTCCCTCAAATGAGGCTGTGGAGGAGGGTGGTGCCTCAATCTTCCTTTAAGTCACACCTGCGGGAGGGGGGGCAGAGGGAGAACACCTTCCCGGATATAAGAAGGGGAGGGGTGGTGCGCTGCGAATGGCCTGACTCTGTCTTCCTGCTGCTCTCCCTGGAGCTGGTTCCATTGATGATGGTGCTGCATGATGCTTCTAGGCCCACTTCTTCCTATATGCACTTCTTTCCACCCACCCCTGGCCTCTCTCTTTTAAGTCAGTTGGGGAAAGGAAGCACACTCGGCATCCCTCTGCTCCCCTAAAGTCCCAGATCAGGCAACAGCCTGATAATTCAAACGCGTGCATGGACACCTTAATCTTCTCTCTCCTGGAGTAGCTGGCCAAGTCATGCTGCTTCCCTTTTCAAAGGAATGTAGAGAACTAGGACCCTCTCCACACAGGTTCATTGTTTGTGGAATTTTGGGAATTTCCTTCTAATCCTAGATCAGGCAGATGTGCAGAGTTCAATGTGTGCTACACTGGGCATTTTTACACACACCTTAAAGTTCTGGTCTTTCAGTCTTCTGGGTTTACAAATCCACAAGTAAGTTCCTGGTCTCTCTCACACACACACACTTCCTGGAGGTAGTTCCTGGATGTATTCTTCCCACAAATACTGCAATGAGGCAGCCTAAAGTAGCCACAGCTGTAGATGTGACAGGCTGTCATGGACCAAGTGACCACAGCTGCCTGGAGCAAAGAAGATTAGCAGGAGAAGTTTTTACACACAAAAGTTCTGGGAGTTCTTACACAGAAGTTCGAAGAGTTGGATGTTTAAGTTCTGGGTGAGTGATTTAGACACACAGAAAGTTCAGGATGTATATCAAATTGAATTTATTTATGACTTTTGACTTCCGTCATGGCCAAAACACAATAACATAACATACATACTAACATAATAACATAACTAACATAACATACATAGCATATAGCATAGCAAATGTAAGTACTAAAATAAGTACTAAAATAAATACTAAAATAAAAATAAAACCAATGAATTTAAGCATTTAAGCAAAAATCCTGTCAGGGTTGCTGGAAATTAATACAAGGTATAGGGGGAAATTAGTTGTTCCAGGGAGCAATATACCCTCTCTTCCTCATAATACGACTCAAAATCCATAACAATCTATACCCCAACCCCACCCATACAGAAACCGAGCTTCCCCTTGTATGTTAACCAGCTTCTAGTCAGCAAGAATTGCTTGCCGCTTCTTCAGGGCCAACCAGACATAAGAAACTACAGAGAGGACATCCTCCAGATTTGTCATAGCAAGAAAATAAGAATAGTCCTGATCCAAGGCCCAACACGGTGAGCCCTTACATAGTGGATCCAACCACCTAGCCCTCAGACTCGCAAAATGGGGACATCTCGTCAGGAAATGATCGACAGTTTCCACCTCACCTAAGCTACAAGAGCATTTATGTTGGTCAGGACGCACCCCAGCATGCCTCCCCTCAACCATAGCTATCTGGATCATGTGAAACTGCAAGAGGGTGTAGGATCTGCGCAAACTCCTATTTGAAAAATGGTTCAAATATTGCTCATAATTACAAGTTAATTTAATTTGGCCCAAACATGGAGCCACTTTCCATACCGAGAGAGCTGCCAGGTTCTCTTGATGACCAGTATCCTAGAGCCTGGCCCAAACCTTGCTCTGTATTGTTTTCAAGGGCTTTCCCATAAAGTATGTAAATGAGAATCCCAGTTGACTTAGAATCTCCTTCAGATACCTCAACCATGGGTACGTCCTTAGACCCGTGTACTCAAGTTCTTCCCTTAGGGCCCGAGAAACAAGTGAGCTCTTCTGTTGTACAAGAATCCTAAGCCAGTAACGCACCAAAGTTATTTTAGAAAAATTTGCTAATGAACTCAGTCCCGTCTCTGCCCTCAAGACTGAAGCCGGGACACTCCTGCCCACCTGCAGCAGCTTCCATAGGAAAAGGTTCTCGACCCTTTCCAAAACTGTAGGATCGGGGTAAGGAACTATGTCCAGGCCAAAAACTGCCGAAAGTGGCACTTTTGCCTTATAAACCTGTAGAATGACAGATGTTGTCACACCATGAGATAATCTTGCAGCCTTAATTATGCCATGAGCAGCATTCAGGGCTTTAATTGCCCTTGCCCGCAGATGGTTAGCCCAAGTACCCCTGCATGTAATAGTAATCCCCAGATAGATAAACTGCTTAACTACCTCAAGCAAAGCCCGATTGACCACCCATTTGACTTTTGGGGAACATCTGCCCATCATCATGATTTTAGATTTTATATCAGCAAACTTGCAGGAGACATGTGTGTGTAAAAACACCCAATAACATTATACTCACCTTAACTAGGGACAATCAAGGGAAATACTGTTATGATTGTTTAACTTTGATATATTTGTTGAACAAGACAAAACCTGGCAGAGTCAAATCAATGACTGTTATCCCAACCCTCCCCACCCCCATTGTACATGTGGATCTGTGCAGCTTCTGCATGCCACAATGTCCCCATAATGTGGATGTGCAAAGTTTGTGCATGCCACGTGCAGGGCTTCGGATAGGCCTCATGGTATTTTTATGATTTTTTTTGTATGACAATACAGTCCTGTGGTTTTGTGTTTAATTAAATGGAGAATGTTTTATTTATCTGGGTTAACCTTGGCAAGACGGTGAACAGAAAGGTGGGGAATGGATGAATCGGGGATTCACCTCAAACCCAGATAGGTTTTGGAGACCTCACCTCATCTCCCTCCCACCCCAAAACAGAAATTTGAGTTGTATACTTTGGTAGTGTAAATTAGAATGCGACACCGACAACAATTGAAGAAAATTAATTCAGAAATTGGTCCCAGGGCAACAGCATCTGTTTCATTTTCGCTGAAAAAATGTCAACCCTGGTCTCCCTGCTTTTGCTTCCTGTTGGGTATTAGTTAGTTGAACACTTGTATTGCAATCCTCTCCTGGGAACATCCTAACTAGACAACAACAATGTAGTAATCTCCTCTGCTGTGCCACTGAATCCAAAGACAACTGACCTGTTTGCTGAATTAACACTTCTGTATTGGAGATTTGATCCCACCAGTACATCCCAACAATCTGTCTCAGACATTGGTGCTGAAAAGCATTCAGCACCTGTGCATCGTATCGTAAGCCCCTGTGCCGTTTCGAGAGACAAGGAACAAAGATGCCATGAAAATGACACTAAGTAAGTAGCTTCATTTTATTACCTAGATGTATGTCTCTGCATGTCCAAATATCATTCAAGTCTGCACTAGCTCTTCCTATACTATCATTTAGCTTCTTGCTGAGCTAGTAATCAGTAGGTACTTTACTTTCAAGATGGAGAGATTCCTTCATTTGTGCACCGTCCTCACTGTCAATCTTATGAATACAAACATTATTCATAACGTTAACCATCTCCAAAGCCTTGGTGTGACAGAGTCACAGGGACACCCCAAGATTGACCCTCCTCTCTGAGCCTTATTTATGTATTTATTTATTTATTTTCACGTTTTAATAACCCACCCTATCCTGCTTATGGCAGCCCAGAGTGGCATACAATAAAATTCAGCAAACAATAATAAAACATTTACAGTATAAAAATATATAAATATGTAATACTATATACAGTGGGGTCAGCATCCCCTTTCCCCCATCCCAACCCACACCCACTCACTACCCCCTCCCCCCCATCAAAAGCCTGAAGGAATATCCAAGACTTACACTGCACCTGAAGGAGAGGAGATCCAGTGCCAATCAGTCCTCCGCCGGGAGGGAGTTCCACAAATGGGGACCCACAGCTGAGAATGACCTGAGATGTTTGGAGGCCCACTGTTGTATTGGAGAAGTCCCACCTGGTGATCCAGTCTGGCTATAGAGGAGTAATGGGAGGCCAGAAGACCTGAATTACCATGGAGCAAAGCCGTCTCCAAGGCCAGGAACATAGAGTGATAAACATAGAGTGGAAAGTTTAGGTTGGGCTGTACATAATATAATTCCCCAAGAAGCTACCTTGCGACACCTTGATCAGAGTGCAATGGTGTAAGCCTCCTACACTTGGTCTTTTAAGTACTGATTTCTAAACCCACATTAGGCATTTCTCCTAGAACATTCTGGAACCTCTCTAGGGGCAAACCCAGCAAACCGGCCCTGCACCTTTCCGGGGGCATACATGCACAAGAAGACTCGTCCGGAGGATGTAATGATCTGTCCATGACAGGGGTAAAGCTGTTACATCCCCCACCACCAGATCCCCTGCCTCAAGGGTGGTACAGAACATCAGGTCAAGAGTATGTCCCCCCTCATCTGTCGGGCCCTTTACTCTGTAAGAAAGTACCATGGTTGTCATGGCATCCATGAACTTATGCTCTGCTCCCCCTAAATTGGCATCGGTGTGGATATTGAAATCCCCAGGACCAAAGTCTTCGGGGATTGCAAAACCACCTCCAATACCAATTCCGCTAGATTGTGTAGGGATGCTGTGGTACAGGTAGGTGCATGGTATATCAAAAGCAGTCCTAATCTGTCTCCTGCCAAATCGATCACAAGGTAGACCCCCTCCATGTCCAAGATGGTCTCCACAGGATACCGCCTCACAGACCAAGTGTCCTTAAAAGCAACAGCTATATCACCTCCCCACCCATCTGATCTAGGCTGGTGCTGCTCAGAGTACCCAGCTGGAACAAGGTCAGCCAATATCGTCCCCAACTCATTGTCCAACCAGGTCTCTGTAATACATATGAGGTTAGCTGATTGATCCAGGATCAACTCCCGGATCACTGTTGCTTTATTGCCAACTGACCTCTCATTCAACAGCAACTGCTCCAGAGCAGGGGCTCCTATGATCCTGATCCCTGTATCACCTGCCTGGGGGCCAACGCAGGGGAAAGGAACTAGATACCTGTTCATCCCCACAGTTGGTCTCTGCCACCCCGAGAGAGAATAATTACCCCGGCCCATCATAACCCTAATGACTATGGACACCCCCTGGCTCCCTCCCTCCCCCCTCCATCCCCCCCCGTGTCCATCCCTCCAGACCCTTGAGGAAATACCCTTCCTCTCCTATCCCCTTCCCCCTTCCCTTCTCCCCACCCCCCAATACCCTCTCCCCCCTCTCTCACTCAGAAACCAGAACCCCCCACCCTTATTGGATCAAAAAACCCTCTCTCACTGGGGCGCTGTGCCCAACATTCACCAACCTAGTCCCCTCCCCCCCACGCGTGCAGGGGGGGAGCTGTGTTACCCTCCATCCTCCCCCATCCCCTTAATGTATGCCCCAGCCAACTACCATATAATAAACCTGTGCCCAGCCCTCTCCAGCCCTCATCTAAGGTCTGCACCCAAGGGCCTTTTGGCATGGCCCTTAGGCATGCAGCCTGTGGCGACGCCGGGCCACTTTCCTTTTAACCCCCCTCACTGTAAGTCACCTGGAGGGTGGGAAGGACCCCCAACCCCCATCCTCACCCCTCCTGAAAAGGAGAGGGAGGAAACAGCTGTTCCGGGGGGGTCAACTCCCTCCCCATCTGCCCGTTGCTACCCCTTGTTGGGTGCTGGGCTGCCTCTACTGCTGGGTGGGGGAGGGCAAGGCCAAGGGCAAGTCCCCACCCTCCTAGGAGCTAGGTTATCTGGTGGGGAAATGCCTCTGCTGGGGAGAGTAGGGGGGTCAGAAAAACCTTAAGCTGACCATTCCACAGGATGGGTTTCTAGTCCAGTCAGCTTGGCTTGCGTAGCACGGCATGAAGCACTGAAATAGTGATGGGGGGGCAGAAATGTATGCAGGCATTTGTGCCGACAGGGATGAAAGGAAGGCTCGCCAGGTCTCAGGCATGAGGGTTGCTCCCAAAGCCTGCCGTGCAGTGCATCTTCCCTGGTCCCTACTGCAACCAAACTGAGGCAGGGGTGCAGGGAACTTAAAATGGCACCCGGGAATCCCACTTCTCGTGGGAGTTCCAGGCACATGACCTTGGTTGCCAGGCAACTCTTTCCCCTCCCCCTGACACAGCAAAGAGGTGGTCACCTCTGTCCTCCCTTCTAAGGGGTGGGGGTGGCAACAAACCCCCACCGTGCCGAACGCGGAGGGCGATAGTTTCACAGTTAAACTTTATAAACAAAGGCAGCACATACTTTAAATATAAGTAGGGAACTTTTAAAAACTAGTCTGTTTGTTTAAAGGGATAAACAAGTAGAGTCAATATTGGATTTTTTTATTTTTATTTTTTTAATTACAAGAAGCTCATTCAATCAACAGAGTGCATTAGTATAAGAAGGTTGGAATGCAATCTTATTCTTTTGTTGGACACTTCAGTGGTGCTCTTGAAGCCAAATGAATAAAACAAGGCTTCCCACTATAAGTCTAGAAATGCTTGAGGGATAAGACAAGGATTATGAAAGCAAATTTTTTGAAAAATCACACATTAGAATTGATTTGTATGAATCACAAATGAGGACTAATTTTATTCCTCAAGGCTTCCAGCACAGGAAATAATAGTGGCAATTTGAAGAGACCCCTTATACTATTATTGACAAATCTGGTGTTCAAACAGCTCAGTATTAACCATAACTAAAATCTTGTATGATGGATAATTGGGAAGTTATACCTCCCAGGGGAAAAAAGGTTAATTTTTCCACACTCTTTTACTAATTTACTTTTAGTTGGTTCATCTCTACAGTATCAACACTATCAGGTAGTCATGATTTTTCTACTTATAAACACACCAGAACATGATATAGTCATAAGAGGAACATAAGAACATAAGTAGTGCCATACTGGGTCATACCTATGGTCCATCGAGCCCAGCACCTATCTCTGAAAGTGGCCAATCTCAGTTGCTTGGAAGACACACCCAACAGGTCACAATGAGCCAATTGGTTCCCTCTTATTCACTCCCATGGAACCTAAATACAACTTGAAGCTCATTGAGGTTATTAGATCAAGATGGTGGGGCCAATCTAATGGCCTGCAGATCCTCCGCCTGCCGGAGGTGGCTGGTGGGTTTTGATGTTGGAGGGGCACTGGGGTAGTAAGGCCAGTGGGCCTAGGGGTGGAACCTAGCCTAGGGAATGAGCTTAGCCTGGGGCGGAGCCAGGGATACAGTAGGCAGAGCCAAGGATACGGTAGGTGGCATCAGGGCATAACCCAGCCAGCAGCAAGGAGTTCCCAGGGTTAACATTGGATGGACATTACATTACTTAATCCAGCAATTTTAGTTACGCAGGTTATAGTCACCTCCTCTGCCAGGTTTAAAAGCAGGCAGATCACCAGACTAACAGTTACATCTCACAATTTCAAAACCTCAATTGAATCATGGGGCACTAAATACTGATTCCCCCTCACCCTCTGCTGCATGTGCATTTGGGGGGGGGGGGGAGGAGATTAGTATTTAACACTCCACATCATCAAGTGAACAAAACCCATATAAAAACCAGAAAACCACACATACACAAACCAAACCATTCCCACAAGCCCCCAAAGGCATTCCCAGCAGCCAAACACCTGTGCAAGCATACAGGCCTTTTAAAAAAAATTGGCCAGTTTCAGGGATGCATTACCACCAAATCAGACACATCCAGACCAGTATTCCTAGTAGCTTCGCCAACAAAATGCCTGTTCAAGCACACAGCCACCCTTTTAAAAAACAGTTTGGCCCCTTTCGGGGCTGCATTTCCACCAAAGCAGGCCCCGAGTCCAACCTTCCTTTTGCTTCCAAGCTGCTTGAATGTGTTGTCTACTCCCGCTGCCTTGACTTCCTCTCCTCCAACTCCTCCCTTGACCCCCTCCAATCTGGCTTCCGCCCCCTTCATTCTACTGAAACTGCTCTCGCTAAGATCACCAACGATCTTCTGGTGGCTAAATCTAAA
>QEPC01009344.1:177151-203981 GCA_003113815.1 Sphenodon punctatus | reverse complement strand
TGGATACGAGAGTGAGTCCCGTGAACCCTGCCTGTGAACCCGGGACCCCCTCCCCTGTGGCCCTGGCACATTCCTCACGTACCCCCCTCATCCTTACCTGGTCGAGTGCAAGTCGAGAGCCTGCGAACCCCTCCTTACCCCCCAGCTCTGCGCCCTATGATGATAGGGGTCGATGTTCAGAGTGCGTAAGCACACGAACAGACCCAAATACTATCCTGACGGGCTTCCTTTTCACCGCACCTCGTAAGCAGAGCCTCCCCGTGTGTAAGTGGCGTGAGTGGGTGGCGCTTCTCCCTTCTAGACCCCCTCCCACTGACAATAGGAGGTCAAGGCCAACCAGGCATTCATGGGAAAATTCACCGAGTTTTCTGGAGGGATGTTTACACATATCACCACCAACTGTTGACTGTCTGTTTCCCATAGGCAGCCGCAGCCACCCAGTGGGTCAGAAGGCAAGGCAGATGCCTTCACTCCTTTGGTAGTCTTAACAAAGCAAGCCACCACCACCCCCGCTTGGGCGGCCTCTGCCTCAAACTGGAAGGGCCTGCTGCCAAAAAAACTCATAGCCCAGGAATACCGGTCTCTCTCTGACCAAGGTTTCCTGGACCATAATGATATCGAATTCGGATAAGAATGCCACAACCTCCAGATCCCCAATTTTGGCCCGCCAGCCCGCCAGATTCCAGGAGATGACCCTTAGAGAGGGGCTTCCACTCCCTCATATGAGTCAGTCGGTCTTTGTTTTCTCTATTTTCTCCGCAGACCTAAGGTCTCCACCTCCACTACTTAATCGCCTGAGGTCAACGCCTTCTGGCCCCCCCACAACTGGGGACGCCTCCCCACCTGCAACAATGGGGGCGCAACAGGCTTCACAGTGCGGGGAGGGGTCCAACCCCTTGGCCTGCACAGGATCTCCCCCCTTACATACTCTCCACTTGATGGATTCTGGCCTCTCAGGGGGTCTGGCTCACTACTAGTTCCCCCCACCTGAAACCTGGCTTAGGGGCCAGAAAAGAGAGGCTCATCTCGGGGCCTTCCAATGCCCAAAAGGCATCACAGCTCATGCCTGGCATGACTGGATGTCTAAACCCAGACAGCGGGTCTAACACCCGGCACCCAGAATCCCTTATCCCCCTTAGTTGTTCGGACCCCATCACACCGACATGATCAGCCTGACTGTTCATGGGGGGCACCATAGTCAACTCGAACTCAGTCACACATCCATTTTCCCCACCCAAGTATGTACCCACCTCCTCAGCAGGCTGAGTGACAGCCTCTTGCAAGAACCCCCCAAATTCTGGACCCCCTCTCAACCCGGGACTCACACAGACAAGAGGGGGAGACTGGGGGGCAGTGACCAAGGAAACTTTAGTATGGACAAAAGGGGGGGCAACTTCCATTGCCTATGGGGGCAGGCCAGGGGCAACCCGGTGTGCAACCATTGGCTTTCCTTGTCCACCAGAGCAGCCCTGCCCCCTCTGGCCGCCCCACCTGTCGCCAGCGTCCCCAGTCGTCAAGGCAATCTTGCCAGCACTTGGCCGCCTGGACCTAGTTCTGTGTATCCCTGCCTCAGGGGGCCCCGAGCCCGGATCCGAAGGTAACCCTGCAACATGAAGGGATTAATTGATGTAAATCTTTCCCAGCTGTATCCAGTTTTGGTGCAGGGTATGGTTGGCCCTCCAAATAAGGTCCAACACCAGACTATTTCTAAATGAGATCGCATACCTAGATACCCCTTTCTGGGTATATGGATAGCTAATACCCTTAATATCTCTTGGGCAGCAGGGAGATTTAAGTAAATTACCCAGGTGCTCAGCCACCAACCTGGGAGTGGACCACTTGGGAGAAAACCCATTAGGGAAAGGGAATATAATAAAAACAATAGCATGCTGGCAGAAAATATAATTTCCCACCCTGTCAATGGACTCCTCCAGCAAGGTATTCCAATACTGGACCAGCTCATCAACAGAGTGACCATCCAGGTCCAAGGTTAGCTCCCTCAGGACTTCGTGGAACCACTGGGGTTCCATCAGCCTCCAAGGGTAGACCATCCTAACTGGTCCCTTCCCCTTCTGGAGGGGGTGCGCTGAGGAACCATGACCGCCAACTCCGTATGCTGCTCTTGTAGATCTTTGATTTGCATGGCAAGAGCTTGTACAGTTTGCACTAAATTCCCTATTTCCAGAGCCACATCCCATGATGGGGGTCAGAGGGGGTGTGAAGGAAACAGCCAGTGAATCTGTCAGTGGGAAGGGGAAAGAAGGGGAGGAGTGGAGGAAAAGGGGAGGTCTTCATGCTGACTACACACACACAAGAATGCTCTGGCTGCGGACGCGATGGAAATAATGCCCATCAGGATAGTGTGTGGACCCTTCCACGTGCTGTTGCACCAGGAAGTCAGGCCCCTATCATCATAGGGTGCAGAGCTACTATGGGGAAGGAAGGGTGCCACACACACCAACACATATATAGAGGGGGAAATGGAAGGTCTTGTGCAGGGGGGTGTAAGGGGATGCAGGGGGGCAGGGCCCAAGGTGGGGGAAATGGAGAAGAGGGATTTCACACTACAAGGGCAGGGACTGAAATGCAGGAGGGGAGGGGGAGATTCAAATGCCCGCAGGCTCAAGCAATCCACACAAACACTCTTGGGAAAGGGCAAGGGTTAAAGACTCACAACATCCAGTGGAACGGGTAAACTCAGGAATACAGACAGGTGGCAGGGAGGGCGAGGACAGAGGAGCGAGGTCCTGGGGAAGCAGGAAGGGAGGGAACACAACAAGCTCAACAACAGGTATATTGCAAACACTTAGCTCTCAGGCAGGGCCAGTCGCTCCAGACATGCAAGCTCTGTTCACTGGTCCTGCAGTGCCGGCAGATAAAGTACAGGCCCCTCCCCCTAAGCGCACCTGAGGGGGTGTGGTCCCTCTGTGCTGTGGGCGGGTTCTGACGGGTCCCTGCTGTTGGGGCCCATGTCGGGGGTTTCCAGGGTAACCAGGGGCAGTGGCTCTGAATCCTGTGTTGGGTTGTGTCTTTCGGCTTGGGGGACGGGGCTCGCTGCTGGCAGACGTGGCCGCTGGGCTGTGGAGCAGCAGCGGCTGACAGTACCCCCCCTCAAAGGCCCCTCCTCCGGCTCCCAATTGGTCTGGGTTTGTCAGGGTGGCATCGATTAAAAAGGCGGAGGAGCATCAGTGCCTATTGGTAGCGGGTTCCCAGGATCGCTCGTCTGGGCCAAATCCCTGCCAATCTATGAGGTAGTGCAGTCTCCCATGGCATATCTTGGCATCCATAATGGCCCAGACTTCGTAGTTGGGGACAAGGTTTACCGGGTCTTGTTCAGAGCCTACTTCTGAGGTTTCGGGGGGGTGGGATAGGCAGGGTTGCGGGTTTGAGGTGGGAGACATGAAACCTAGGATGTATACAAAGACTGGGAGGAAGCTGTAGGGTATATGTAACCTTGTTCACTTGTCGGAGAATGGGAAAGGGTCCGAAGTACTTATGGTCAAGTTTAGATGAGGGATGTTTAGATGGGTAATGTCGGTGGTCCATCCAGACCAAATCTCCCAGTTGTAGTTGAGGGACCGACCGTCAGTGACGGTCAGCGTACATTTTGTGTACGCTGGGCTTTGTCCAAGGTTGTTTTCACTAGAACGTGAACTTCTTGTATCTGTTAAGCGAGGACACCAGTGGCGGGAACGGTGACTGTGGGGAGGTCGGGGGAACGCATCTGCTGATGATAGCTGTACGTGATGTAGAATGGAGAGTTTCCAAGGGAGGTGTTTGAGGCATTGTTGTAAGCAAATTCTGCCATCGGCAGCCAGGTATACCAGTCAACTTAGAGATAGTCAATATAACATTGCAGGTACTGTTAAAAATTCTGGCTAACTCGCTCTACCTGCCCATTAGCTTGGGGGATGATAGGCAGTTGACAGTTTCAGTTTCACACGTAGGGCTTCAAAGAGGGACGTCCAGAAGCACGAGACAAATTGCGTCACTGATGATCTCTGCCGACCATCCATAAAGTTTTACTATGTGCCGCAGAAATAGGAGTGCTGTATACTGGTAGGGAGGCCCTTGCAGGTGACAAAATTGCCCAATTTTGTAAAATGGTCCACAATTACAAAAACGGTGTCATAGCCCCTAGAGGGGGTTAATTCTACTATAAAATCAAGTCCAACTCTCCGCCAGGGCCCGGGGGGAGTAGCGTTCATCTGCAGGAGACCCGGTGGGGCTTGCCTAGGTGTTTTGGTGCAGGCACATGTAGCACAGGCCCTAATGTAGTGTTGAACACCAGACAACATAGTTGGCTACCAAAAGTATCGATGGAGAAGATCCAGTGTTTGCTCCATACTGGGGTGCCCGGTTAATGGTGGATCATGGTGGGCCCACAGTATGTGAGGATGACTGGAGGGGGGTACCACGATTTGGTGGACTTTTTGGATGAGGCCATCCTCAATGGTATAAGCAGGGTCCTCTGTGAGTTGTAACTCCTGTGTGGAGGCTTGGCATAGTTAGTCTAGGGGGAGTACAGTGGCAGCGAACACCTTACTGTCCAAAATGGGACCACACAGACACAGGTCCATCTCCTTCCCTTTCTGGTATCTCAACACTGCATCCACGAGGATGTTCATCTTTCCCAGGCGTTATTATATAGAAAAATTAAAGTGGGCAAAGAATAATGCCCAACGGACGTGGTGGGGGTTAGTGATTTGAGCAGTCTGCAGAAAGGTCAATTTTTTCTGGTCCATAGTAATGGTGATGGGGTATTGAGCTCCCTCCAAGTAATGCTACCAAGTCTTAAAGGCGGCTTTGATTGTGAGGAGGTCCTGGTTGAAAATGGTGTAATTCCTCTCTGCAGGCGACAGTTGGTGAGAGTAGTATGCACAGGGAAGGGGCTTCTTGTTGGTGGTCTGCTGGAGGAGGATGCTTCAATGGCTACACTGGATGCATCTGCTTCAACAAAAAATGGATGTTGGAGGAGAGGTGCTTGCATGAATGCCTCCTTCAGGAATTGAAAGCTGTACTCTTGTTCCGGGATCCAAGTATAAGGACGATTCTTCTTTAGAAGTTGGGTAAGTGGGGTCATGAGGGGGAGATTCAAATGCCCGCAGGCTCAAGCAATCCACACAAACACTCTTGGAGGCTTGGCGTAGTTGCTCTGTTCACCGCTCGCAAGCTCTGTTCACCGGCACTGTTCAAAGTACAGGCCCCACCCTTGAGTGTGTCTGAAGGCGCACGGAGCACAACAGAGGGGAGCCATAGTCTCACTGCTCTGTGGGTGGGTTTTGACAGGTCCCTGCTGTTGGGGCCCATGTCGTGGGTTGCCGGGGTGACCAGGGGCGGCAGCTCCAAGTCCTGTGTTGGGTTATGTCTTTCAGCGCGGGGGGTGGGGCTCACTGCCATCAGATGCGGCCGCTGGGCTGTGGAGTGGCAGCAGCTGACACTACCACACCACACTCCACAAGCAACATTAGCCAATTGAATTCAATGCCACTGTGAGGAAGGTGAAAAACTGATAGATGTCGCCAATTACCCGCAGTAGAAAAAATTCCTTCCCAGCCGTCCGTTACGGGTGACCAGCAATGCCCACAGTGCCATGCAATAAGGATGGGTGGGTGCATCTTCTTTACCCAGGTCCATGCCTGAACTAGCTGCAGAGCCAAGGGAACCTAAAATGGTGCTGGAGATCTCGCCTCTCACAAGACTCCCTTTGCCCATTGCCATGGCAATCAGCCATGACTTTCCACCCTTGAGTGTAGCTGATGGTTGGGTGAGAAGTGTACCCCTTCCTTTAATGTTGGGGCAGGACAAATCCCCCCACCTCATAGTACCCTGCTCTTGCAGGGGAGGGCTGGAAAAGGCAATTGGGGTGCCCAGAGGGGAGGCACATGGGAATATTGGAGACCTTGGCATGCTGTCCCTCTATCTGCACTGGGAGGCACTATGAAATGGTGTAGCAAGGCTGTAGCAGGCCCAGGCTCGTGTCCCAATTATGGGCCTTCTAAGGGGCGGGTTATCCCTAAGCAACAGCCCTATCAAATGGGTTCCCACCAGTTTTGCCTCCCCCTGAAAAAGTGGTGGCTCAGTCCCGGCTCCCTGTAAGCCTTACTGGGGATGGCAGCGAAACCCACCAGAAAGGATGTTTTAAGGGTGCACAAGGACAGGATCAGCACTCCATTCCTTCTAAATCTAAAAACTTCCTTCTTGGTAGGGTCCTTTGCAAGCAACCTGAGCGCTGCTAGAAAACTTTCAGAGTGGGTGGGGGCAGTGTTGGACCTGCTCCATCCCCTGCCCACTCTGAAAATTTCCTAGCAGTACTCAAGACACTTCCAGCCGGCTCCCTAGAGCCCCCAGGGCCAGGGCTCAACTGAGCCCATTCACTCCACAGTATCTACACCCCTGGGGGAATCAGGATGGGGTCCGTAGGTACAATGGGGTGGGGGGGGCAGTGAACAGCAGGCACGGGGAGAATACTATTAAATAAGGATGCGGAGATGGGAGATGGAATGGAATGCAAGAGGGCAAGGGCAAGGGCAGGGGGTGCACACAATAAATTGCAGGTAGAAAATATAGAAGGTAGTATGTTCCATGAAGTAGACACTCTAGCTTACCCTGAGAGCAAAAGGGGGGGGGATGGAGAGTGCCACCTTTTGTGCTGCCAAGAAAGGATCCCACAATTCAAAGTTAGCTGCAATTTCCAATAGTTTCCAATAGTTTCCAACACTTTCTGGTACTTTCCGGCACTTTCCAAAACTTGCAATACTTTCCAACAAACATCGGAATAAGTATTGGACGTAAACGGGGATACTAAATCGCAAAAATTGCAACAACAGATCGGCGGTTTCTAATAGAATTGTCAAAAACTGCAACATATTATTTCAGGCCTAATACCACCCAGGCACGTGCAATCCCCAAACTCTGGCTGTCCCAGCAAGAGAGAAAAAGAGGTAGAGATTTGAGCAAAATGTGAGAATTTGAGAAACAGAGAAATATTCTAAATACTATGTAGATGTTTGTTTTTATATACTACTAGGGATGTGCGAACAGATCGCGGTTCGGAAGATCGGTTGTTCGGTTCGGTCACGGAATTCTGGTTCAGTCGTTCAGTTTAGTCGCCGAGTTCGGGTTCGGTCTGATGGTGTTCGGTTCAGTTTGGCCGTTCGGCGATCAGTTTCGGTTTTGGTCTAGCTGTCGCATGGTCCCGTGATCACGTCAGAAGCCAGAAACCAGAAATTCGAGTTTGTGTGGGGAGAGAGTGTGTGTGTGTGGCTGGCTGGGTGTTTGGTGTGTTTTGGCTGTGTTGTGTGTTGGTTTGACTGAGTTGGTTTGGCTGGTTGGTGAGTTGGTGTGCGTGACTGTTCGCTGTTTGGCTGTGTTAGTGTTTGAAGAAAAAAAAAATGAAGACAGTGCAGATTAAGCATCAGGCCTGGGGGAATGCCAAGGTGGCAGTCCCAGAGCCAGTGGTGGTGGAGGAGGAAGAGGTTCCTGCTGCTGCTGCTGGACCTTCAGTGGTGGAGGAGGAGGAGCAAGAGCCAGTGGGCACAGGAGGTGCTGCCACTCCTGCCAGGTTTGTACACTTTTTTTTAACTTTGAGGGCAAGAAGAATTACCATCCATTAAGCGAACTCACTGGCGTATGGGTGGGTGCTTGGGTGGTGGGCAGTCAGGCACAAACAGTGGGCATCAGCGGGTGGCAGCAGATGTCTGCCACAGAGAGAGAGGGTACTGTAGTGTGGGGAGCTCTTCCAGCAGTCAGACATGAGCACCCCCACCCAAACATGTGCCAGGCTATCAAGGGTCTCCACTCTCTAGTTACCATCCGTATGCACCCCCAAATAAGGGTAGGATTTGAACATGCCAGCCAGGGTCTTTCCAGTTGACATCCCTAGCACCCCAAGGAAGGCAGGATTTGCACGTACCAGCAATGTTCTTTCCAGTTGCCATCACTACTAGCACCTCAAGGAGGGCAGGATTTGCACGTGCCAGCAAGGGTCTTTCCAGTTGCCATCTCTAGTACCCCAAAGAGGGCAGAATTTGCACATGCCAGCCATGGTCTTTTGGATTTGCACGTGCCAGCCAGGGTCACCATCTCCCGTTGCCATCCCTATCACCCCAAGAAGGGAGGACTAGAGGCATCATCATAAATGCATGATATTACTTAGGTATTGTTTATGTGTTCCTGTTTCAGAGAGGTTGAGGAGGAATCAGATGCTAGCGCTGGTGCCAGTGTGCACAGGACACCAAGGCAGAGGTCACCAGTGCCACCGCCAGACAGCGGGCGGACAAGGTCCGATGTCTGGTGATGGTATGAGAAGGAGAATGGATTCGTCATCCGCACTGTAAGGCATGGGAGCTGGAACAACAGGGAATGGATTGCCCTATGACCTGTTAGAAAGTCCCCTGCAGAGAGAGATTGTCCACCCACCCATTTGTGGAGACAGAATGCAGGCAGGGCTTGACAGACCATTGGTCTGACAGTATGACAGTTCTTATGTTCCTATCTTTTTATGTTCTTTAGTTATGCAGCAAAATATTTAAAAGGGTCAGCCAGGGGACCACATCATGCCTAATCGCCCATGTAGAGAAAGGTCACGGGAGGACGGTGAGGCGGCAGGACTCTGGCGTAGCCATGGAGCATCTTCGCCAGAAGGAGGGGGGGGAAGGCATGCCAGAAGTGATGCCATCAAAGCCCTCCCCCCTCCTCCAGGTCCGCTGAGGAGTCCTCCAACGAGGAGTCCAGAAGTCGACCCAGGACTTTCTGGACCAGCAGAAAAAATATCTGGACAGGCTATGGATTCAAGCCCTGACTATGGAGGACCGACTGGTGGAGCGGTTTCAGGTGCTGGAGGTACAGGAATGCAGGGTGGAGGCCTATTCCCAGTACCTTCAGACTGAGATCGAGGATGTGGAGCTTCACCACCAGTCGGTCTGCAAGTGGCAGGCATCTGTGGCAGGGGCCATGCAATTTGCCATCGAGCACAGGTACCAAATGGAGGAGGGCGGGATGCCCGCCCCTAGGTCCCACCCGCCCCTTTTGTCTTTTCCCCATTTTCTGGTGGATAGGCCCACAGACCAATAAGTTATTAAGTTTCCTTTCTTTTCATATATATCTAAATGTTTGGTTTTGGCTTTATAAATGTGCTGTTGTTGTTTGAAAGGTTTTTACAAAAGTTCTATTTGTTGTTGTTACCCACTTTGATTGAACTCTCCAATCTTTTATCCCTCTGTGCTGCTTCTGGCAGGTGGCAGAATATCATTTTATATACAGCTTGTCCGATCCCTACCTGACAGCAGCAGCAGATGTAGCGTTAGCATATTAGCCCCAAGATGTGCCAGCAGTAGGGTCTCAACTTGCAGACAGCCCCCCAGGACAGGGCTTGTGCCTGTGTGGGTGTGCCAGATAGAAAGAGAGACAGGCTCCTTGGCAGCAGGCAGTGGGTGCTGGTGGTCAGAGGGGCTTTTTTTTCAGCAGCTTCAGCGGGCATCTACGGGTGGGTGCGGAGGAGTAGGTGGGGGGGGGAGACTGGCATGTGGGCACCGGACTTCTGGATGCAGTGGAATGGAATGACAGCCTCCAGTGACTGGAATGATGTTCCCAGAATCTCATTGATGGTTCCTGGGATGGGCGGGCATGACTGATTCAGGTACAGTCTATGGGAGTTGAATGATGTCCCTAGAATTAATGCATGCTTGGGCACACTTCATTAAATCATGTATTATGTGGTAGCAGGTACAGGAATGCACACAGGCAGGCAGGCAGATATAATATGTTGTGTGTTATTATTTCCATCTCATTCTGGTAGGTTTGCTGGTGGATGTGGGCACAGATGAGATGTCTTGCTGGTTCTGGTAGGTGGCAGGTAGCTTGAGCTGGATACACCTCTCCCCCTCCACTCCATCTCTCTTGTTCTAGCAGGGAACACCCCCCCCCCTCTCTTTCTACCCCTCTCTCTCTGACCATATAGTGAAGGTGACAGCATGAGTGAAATCGTATCTGTCTCTCCTTCTAGTGGTGGGGAGACACTCTCTCTCTCTCTCTCTCTCTCTCTCTCACCATGAATAGTAGGTTGCTAACTTATAAAGAAAAGGTGGAATGACAGCGCCCTGTGAGTAGAATGACAGGGCACAAGAACCCTGAGGGTGAGTCCTGGCCTGGGGCTAGAGTGGCACCTTCTAGATATTGGCCACAGCCCTCCCTGCCAGTAACATAGGCCCCAGAACCCTGATGGTGGGTCCTGGGGCTGGAGTGGCTGTTTCATGATGCCGTGGAATGATGTCCCCATAACCCCGAGGGTGGGTCCTAGGGATACAGTGGCAGCTTCTGGATGCAGTGGTACAGCCCTCCCTTCCTGTGGTGGTAACATAAACCCCAGACCCCTGATGGTGGGTCCCGGGACTGGAGTGACTGTTTCTTGACACTGCTGAATGACGGCTCTCTTTTAGCTGAATGATGTCCCCATAACCCCGAAGGTGAGTCCTAGGACTAGATGCAGTGGCACAGCAGAGGCAGCACCGGCAGAAGCAGAAGACAATTAATTGCCCAGAGTCAGAATTGGCAGCAGTACCAAACATTAGATTGCCCAGGTACAGAACCTGGGGAACAGCAGAGACGACATTGGCAGGATTTTTCTGTGCGCTGCACCCATGGAGCCGAGCCAGTATGGTCGGATTGGCCAGGGAAGAGCTCCCATACAGCAGCAGAGTCAGATGGCAGCAGCAGGATTGCGTGGGCACATTTGGATTTTCCAGAGCAGAGCACTCACGGACCAGCAGACAGCAGCAGCAGCAGGATTACCAGGCAAGTGGGGCACATCACCTGGGTTGACAGGGCAGTCAGACAGGCACCTTGGCATGAGAGGCAGGAAGACGGACTGAGGCAGGCTTTGAGCTAGGCAGCAACCTGGGTGGGCAGACAGGCAGCATGGCATGAGAGGTGTGCAGGTGGACTGGGACAGGCGTAGAGCTTGGCGGCAACCTGGGTGGGCAGACAGGCACCTTGGCATTAGAGGCAGTACAGAACATAGGATGGGGCCTTAGCAGGGCACTCTGATAGGCTGGAGAAGACTGTACAGCGTGCGCAAGAGAGCAAGCCAGTCACATACTTAGGTGGGCAACCTGGGTGGGCAGACAGGCACATTGGCATAGGAGGCAGGAAGGTGAACTGAGGCATTCTTTGAGCTTGGTGGCAAGCTGTGCAGGCAGAGTGCAGAGTGGCATGATAGGCAGTAGGGCAGGCAGGCTGGGACATTGGCAGCAGGGTACTTAGATAGGCTAGCAAAGACTGTGCAGCGAGAGAGAGCAAGAGCCAGTCAGTTTCACATTGGGGGAGGGGGGAGAGATCATGCAGCCAGAGGCCGGCTGGCAGGCTTTCAGTTTTTTTCCAATGCCACCCTGCATCATGAGTTCAGTCAGATAAGGTGGCCAAGGCCATCTAGTATGAGAGAGAGAGAGAGAGAGAGAGAGAGAGAGAGAGAGAGAGTCAGGTTGGGTGCCAGGCATTGGAAGGGAGGGACAGCACCTCAGCAGCAGTAGCCCTAGCCCAGACTGAGGAAGAGGAGCCCCGTCCCAAGACTGCCCCTGGCATGGGATGGTGTGTGCCACTGCACCATCACTCCTTGTCCAGGGGCAGCTCGGGGAATCCCAGCAGTTGAAGGTTCACCTTCAAGAAGAGCAACTGCTCCACCAACTTGGTCCCTAGTCTCAGGTGGTGCGGAGAGCAAATGTCCCCGACCACAGAGAACACTCGCTTGCTGGGAACACTGGTTGGTGGGCAGGACAGGATGCCCTTGGCCACTTTCAACAGGGCCGGTCACACATTGGCCTAGCCAGCCCAATAGGCCAAGGGATCGCTGCTGGGATCGATACAGGGTTCCTCCTCCAGGTAGGTCTCCACGGCTGCTGAGGCACTGTTGTACTCCCTCTCATAGCTCTGCCTAGGCAACACCTGCACCACTGCCCTCAGCCATGCTGCCTGCCCTATTGTGCATGGCACCATGCACCCTAGAGTGGCCTGCGCATAGGCCAAACTGCTTCTGCTGCTGCTGCCAATAGGGGTCCTGCTGGTGCTGGTGGTGCTGCTACCGCTAGGGCTTGGGGCAGGGATCGACCCAGCTGACTGAGAGGGATCACTGCTCCCACGCCCACCATCCCCAGGGGTGTCCTGCTGCATAGTCCGCTCTGCCTTCCAGACCCTAGCCACCAGCCCACCCTTCCAGTGGCCATAGAGCGCAGTCTGGCATGCCAAGCTGCCCTTGACCCTGGGGTCCAGCATTGTTGCCAGGACATATTCCTCCCACTGCAGGATCACGTCAAAACGTGTCTCCAGCCCTGACTTCAGCTTCCGCGCCAGGGCAAGCACCTCATCGACCAGCTTACTGCCCCAAGTGCCACAATCCCACCCACAAAGAATCTTGTCCAGTCTCCACTGGAGACTCCGGACGAGACGGGTCACCTGGCTCAGAGTGGCGGTGGAGCTGCTCACGGTCTCTGTCACGGCCAGGAACGGTCTCAGGACAAACACCGTATGAGCCAGGATCTCCCATTCCACCCTATTAAACCCTTCTGGTGCCCCGCTCTCTGGCACCAGTTGAACCTGATGCAAGATGGCTCTCTGCTCAAGAAGCTGATCGAGCATCAGGAAGGTGGAATTCCACCTGGTGGCCACATTCTGGACCAGCTGGTACCCTGGGGAGCCTTACTTGGCCTGCTTCTCCCGGATAAGTTCGATACCCTTCATGATCTGGTTGAAGAACTCCGCCAGCTTCCTCCCCCACTCAATCAGGGAGCTAAGGGTGGCTTCCCCAATCCCCTTATCCTCCAAGTTCAGAGCATCCCTGACCACAAGATGGAGGGTGTGTGCAGCACAAAGGATGCTGGTCAAGCCCGTCATGGACTACCTTCAGTATATTGGCCGCGTTGTCCATGACCACACACCTCTTGGGGAAGGCCGTGCCTGGCGTGACCCACTCTCTCACCATTGTGGCCAGGGTGCCTCGATGTTTCTTGAGGTGTCCATTGCTTGTGCCTTAAGCAGGGTCCACCTATACCCTGTTTCGGGACCCTTCCTGCCACTCCCCAAAGCTGCCTCTGGGTCCTGCCACCAGTGGGTGTGCTGGACGTTCCTGGAGTACCACAGGTCGGTGGTGAATTGGACAGTAGCCCCCCAGCCCATGCCAGCTGTTCCCTCACCCTCTACTTCAAATCCCTGTACAGACCAGGCACCACATTCCGACTGAGGGTGGTGTGGGACGGCAGCTTAAACTGGGAGGTCAAGAACCCAACCAACTGCTTGAAGCCCGTGTCCTCTACGATAGAGAAGGGCTGCCCATCCAGTGCAATCATTTCTCCTAACAGGCGCCTGGCACACAGCCCTCCACCTGCTGATGGCCTTGGCAGCTGCCCCCACCCCAGTTACTCCATGGTGGTGAGGCTCCTGCTGCTGTTCTTCCCCCCTAGCAGGAATACTACTCCTGCTGCTAGAGGCAGCAGTTGGTGCAGGACACTTGCCCACTGAAGGAGGCGGGCGACTGGCCGCTGCAGTTGGGAACCCACTGGCATCCACGTCCCCTGCCTTCCCTCTTATTAGTAGAGCGCTGTGGCATGATTTCAGGTGGCTCACCATGGCAGTTGTCCCAAGGTTGGTAAGCACCTGCCCATGCTTCACCAGCTTATTGCACAAAGTGCACCGCACCTCCCTGTGATCATCTGCCTGCACCAGCTTAAAATGTTCCCAGACGGAGAATTTTTTTTCCCCTCCTGTGTTCTGGCCCGCCCCGGGTGACGCACTGCTGCCAGCGCCACTGGGAGGGTCAGATCTTGGTGGTGACAAGGATGACACAGCTCTGGGAGGAAAGGCAGCCATCGCCTCAGATCCAGACATCTCCTGTGTGGCACTAGTGCCAAGTTCTACCTCATTGTCCTCAATCATGGTGATGTCCCGTGAAGGGGAATACTGGGACCCTGAGGCTTGACTGCCCGCCATACTGCTGGCACTCTCGCTGTACTCCCCTCTATAGCTGCTACTGCTGCTGCTCCTCCTACTCCTCTCCCTACTGCCAATGCCTGGGGATTAGACCCTTCCTCTAGCAGCCAGAGTGGGATCCACCAGCTCTGGACTTCTGGGGATCGCCTTGACAATGGGGGACATTGGTGGCCCTGGAGGAACATCAGAAGCAGCAGCACCTGCTCCACCAGCAGCAGAGACAGATGCAGTCTCATGTCCTGCAGGCCTTCCAGTGCCCTGCGTGGCAGTGGAGGGCACTTCCAGGAGGTGATGTTGAGCTTCTAAGCCTGTTGCTGCCCTAAATCAGGCCTGCAGAGTTTGGGGCATGGTGATGTGCTCGGGCTGCTGCTTCTGCCTGCTGCCACTCCACTGGCACAGCCCCTAACCCTACCACCGCTCCCACATGCCACATTGCCTGTCTTAAGGGCAGCAGACAGGCCTCTCCTTATATTCAATTTTTTTCTCTAATATATCTACACTAACTCTAACTAACTATTCTAAAATCTATGTAACTAAATATTATATCTAAAGGCCTGGTCCTACAAACACACTCTATCAAAACTGAACTAACACTCTATCTATCTCTATACTAAGCTAACTCCTATCTATGTATAGTAACTAACAAATCTATCTATCTATCTATCTATCTATCTATCTATCTATCTATCTATCCAATATTACACAGGGATGAGGGGGAACACAAAGAACACAGGGAGGGGTACAAAACTGAAATGATACCTAAATCAATCTAATAATCCTACTTTACATAAATCCAAAAAGAGGAGAAAAGAATCAGGGATGGAATATATAGAGGGAGAGGGAAAGGATTCAATGGAGGGGGGAGGAAGAACACAGGGAGGGATAAAAAATAAAAATAACCCCTAAATCTATCTAATATAATCTACAATGATAATATGGAGGTAAATGGGTTGGATGGGTGAAATAGGAGGAGGATGGCGATGGATTGAGGAGAACAAACTGCTGGGAGAGGAAGCCTTCTGAAAATGTCTGCTGTAAGGAACAGTGACTAGCTCAGAAAGTGTTGGAAGGGGGGAGGGCAATGAATTTTGTTAATGCCTCACTGCAAGCCCCATTAGCTCTGTGCAGCCTAGCTCGTGGCCAATCACAGCCTGCAAAGCCAGTGGTCTGAGGAGAAAAGGGATAGTGATTGGGTAGGCTTGCTGCTACTCCAAGCCTCTTCATCCCTGGTGCCTGGAAGTCTGCTCCTCAGCTGACCCCTCCCGCCGGGTCAGGTAGTGGTCAACTGGTCACTCACTGATCAAGTTTCTCCCGCCCAAACCATCCAACCTTGATCCGAACCGACCAAACTGTTTGGTCGTTTCAGAGTTTGGTATCAGGTTCTGTTCCATTGGTTCGGGTTCGGGTTTGTCCGTCTGAATTCAGTCCAAACTCCAAACTTCTGAACCGCGTTCGCACATCCCTATATACTACAAAGATGAAGACTTTTGCGTATCATGCCGAGCACACACTTACCCCTAGCAGCTGCTGCAAAGTCACCAGCAAAAGAGGGGGGAAATGACACTGCATTAGTTTTTATTGGCCCCTGGACGCCGATCAGAATTATCTCATGCTCTAGAATTCTTAATTGGCGCATGGCAAATAGATTTGGTTGCCTTTTGCCCCTGGCAATGAGAATTGTCCCCTCCAGATTATTGACCAAAAATGAAGAATGTAATACAGTGACAGTTAACTTCAATATTACATCAAAATTGGAAATTTACATCAAAGTGGTAAATGGCATGGCAAAGTGGTAAACAGTACACCAAAGCAGAAAGTGTCACAACAGGATCCGGCTGAGTAAATTATTGGTAAAATGAGATTCAAATTCTTGAGACTTTGCCAGGAAGTTCTCGATTTGTCCGAGCTGGTATTGAGAACCAGGATTTCAGTTAGGTTACTCACAGTTGTGAGATCTCATTTCAGCCCTAAATCTTACCAACAGTCCTGCATCTGTGGCATGATATCGTCTGTAGAAGCATCATTAATCATGAAAGACAGCTACAGTACACACACACCCACATACCTTAATATCAGCGAAGAAACAAATATTAGGGGTGTGCATGGAGGTTTTGTTATTACAATAATGATAATGAAAATTGTCATTTTTCTTATCATTGCAATAACAAAAACGACAAATAATAATAACAAAAATAGAAATAAAAATGTCATTTTCTTTTTGTCATAAAGGGAAAAACTGAAAAACACATTTCCTGCTATACTTATTTTGTTTCTTATTCAATTCTGATGACACATGTCGAGGTTGTGCCCCCAATGGAGGGCATTGTGTGTAACAATTTTTGAAATGATTAGATAAAGGAAGCAGAAGCAATTGAATGTTGTGATTTTAAGAAAAGCTCCATACATATTCATGGCTACAACTTCTTTATCTTCTATCCAATTTGCATGAAACATGGGTCTATTATGTCCCTCCACAAACATAACACTTCTGCTAATTTTCAGAAATGTTGGATAAAGGGTCCTGATGGTATAAGACATTAACTTTAAAATACATTTCCAGATGTAACATGTTTATATTCCATCCTGTTTGGAGGACATTTGGAAGCAATCTCTTTGTCAATCTCCAGACACAGATCATCAACCAAGGCTACAAGCCCGTAGCTTGGGCTTCATCTTTGACACGCACCTCTCTTTTAAACCTTACATTGACTCTGTTGCTAGGGATGGGCAAACGCGGTTCGGAAGTTCGGAGTTCGGCCCGAACTTGAACTGTTCGGATGACTGAACCCGAACCCAAACCCGACCGAACTCAAACCCGAACCCGAACGTGAACATACCGAACACCGAACGGCGAAATGGCTGAACAGTTCGGTCAGTTCGGATCGCGTTCAGATGAGTTCGGGTGGCAAAGAAAGGTTCACTGGAAGGTCAAACATTACAGGGAGGTGTCAGTCACTGAGGAGCAGACTTCCAGGCTCCAGGGGTGGAGAGGCTTGCAAGAAACGAAACTAATTATCTGCCTCCCCACTTCCCAACACCTTCTGAGCTAGCCACTGTTCCTGAACAGCAGGTGTTGAGTAGGATTTTTAGATTGCTTTAAGTTTCATTTCACTTTTGTAATGAAATGAAACTTAAACCATAAACTGAAACCTTGTGTTATGCACTGTACAGACTCATTGAGTATGCAATGTATGTATTTCACTACAGACTCCTCTTCTATTTGTGAAGATTCCACCCCATCCCATATATATTGGATATATATATATCCATATATATATCCATATATATGGATATATGGATGTATATATATCCATATCCATATATATATATATGGATACATATATATATATGGATATGGATATGGATATTGGATTGGGGGGATAGATAGATAGATGAAGACAGTTGTAGGAGTTACCTTAGTAATAGAGATAGCATTAGTGATTTAGTTTTAGTGTTTGTAGGAGTAAGTCTGTGTACTTATTAGAAAATCCATTTACTTTATAGCATTTAGAATAGTTAATAGCAGTTAGATTTAGTGTAGACAGATATATATAATATTAGATAAAAAAAATATAAGAAAACCCCATATAAAAACCAAAAAACCAAATAAAGAATAAAAGAAAACCCAATAAAAAACAAAAAAAACCATAAAAAACAAAAAGAAAAACATAACAACACTTCCCGAACGGCCGAACCAAATAGCCGAACAGCCAAACTGAACAGCCGAACGGCCTAACCGAACAGCCTGTTCGGACGAACGAACCGAACATCCGAACCTGAACTCGGCGAACGAACCGAACGAACGAACCGAACGAACGAATGAACCGAACGAACGAACCGAACAAATCCGAATCAAACGAACAAACCGAACGGTCGAACCGAACACAGCCGAACCGAACGGACGAACCCAAACCGCGATCTGTTCGCCCATTCCTATCTGTTGCCAACTCCTGCCAATTCGCCCTCCATAACATTGCTCGGATCCGCCCCTTTGTCTCTACCTCCTCGGCCAAAACCCTTGTCATGCCATGGTTATCTCTAACCTCGATTACTGCAACCAAGGTCTGCTGCCAAGGTCATTCACTCTGCCCGTCACTTCGACCATGTGCAGCCTCTCCTCTTCTCTCTTCACTGGCTCCCCCTTCCTGAATGTATTCTGTTTAAACTCCTGGTATTCACGTTCATATCGCTCCATGACCAAGCTCCCACTAACCTCTCGGACCTAATCTCCCTACGCACTCCTGCACACGCTCTCCGCTCTTCCTCTGTCCCCTTCCTCACTCTCCCTCATTTCTCCTGCTCACCTAACCACCTTCGACCCTTCTCCCTCGCTGCCCCCCATGACTGGAACTCCCTCTCTACCCACATCCGCCTTGCCCCCTCCCTCCGCTCCTTCAAATCCCTCCTCAAGACCCACTTTTTCCTCACCGCCTTTCCCAATGCCTGCTAGTCATTCCCCATATACTTACTGTCTGCCCTCCTCTGCAGACTGCTGAAACCAACCTGATTGTAACCAAGCCAAGCACACGCACCGGAGACTTCACCTCCGCCTGAATGTTTATTTGTCTTCCCTCCTGTCTCTTCCACTGTCCCCTCTCCCTGTCTCCCCCTTCTTGTCTTTTAGATTATAAGCCACAGGCAGGGACCGCATCTATTTCTATGTTGTGTATGGCACCAGGCACATGGTTGGTGCTATATAAATGTTTATAATAATAATAATAATAATAATAATAATAAATTAATTAATAATAAGCAATCTATCATTTACCTTCCCTCTCATCTCTGCTAAACTACAGTACAATTTGATAAAGGGACCCAATTTTATAAGCAATTGAAGTTGTCCCCTTGAAGACCATTATTCAGATAAATAGCAGCACATGCTGTGCCAGTCAGAGGCAGGCACCTGGCATGGCAGGGGGAGATAGGTTGTAGGAGGGAGGATGTGGAGCAACCCAAAAAGCTAACAAAATTCACTGGCCAATTATTGCATGCTTCCAGCTTTACAGGACCAATCAGTAGTGGCTTTGAGGCGGGCATAGGTGGTGTTTCCGAGGTGGGCATAGAAGGGACATAACTGGGGCTTTGGGGATAGCATACCAACAATCAGGAGACATAGTTTACACATCCAGACTGGCCAGTTATCATCACAATCACATCCTGCAGCACTGTGACAGAGAACATAAGAGAATCTCTATTGGCTCTTTCCTAAACACATGCTACTGACGTTCCAGTAACAAATGGGTAACAGAAGTTGGGATTGTCACATAACAGAATGAGGATATTTGGTTGACCTTTCTGCTGGACAATTGGCATCAAAAACTGATCTTATACCACAGTGACATGTAAGAGAATTCCTGGCATAGAATCCTTCTCTGCATATGGTGTGCAGGCATATAAAATTGGGATACTTTATCACATCTTTTTGATGTTTGGCAGAGATTATTGTTAATGTGTGATATACAGCCCTGTTAAATCTCATGTACACTGGTTGCACTACAAAGATCTTACACTCAGACATACTTTTATATTTTAATTGCTTATACCCCCAGGACCCTTTATCTAATTCTTCTGAAAGTTGGAACAGATAGTATATATGGGAAGGGGTATAAACTTTCCAAGTTTCATCTACATTAAATATGAGACAAAGAAGTTACCACTAAGAATGCATATGAAGCTTTTTGTAAAATAATATAATTCAAATGGTTATAAAATTGGATGTCTTTATCTAATCTTTTTGGAATTGTGTACACTTCATGCCCTCAATTGGAGGTACAATCTCTAGATGTTTTAGTAAAATATAACAAAACACAAAAATGTTACAGCCAGAAATGTGTTTTCCATTGAAACCAATGGAAAATGAAAACGAAAGCAAAAACAAAAATGACAATTTGATATTTATGAAAAGGAAAATGATAAATATAAATAACAAAAACAAAAAACAAAAACAACATGGGCCCATGGTGCAAACCTCTAATGAATAAAAATTTAATCCAATTTGGTATATTTGTCTCTATTTGAACAAAGGGAGCAGGAAGAGTTGTTTATCTTCATTTAATATCCATTTTTGAAATTTTTTGTTTTGGGTATTTTGTTAATTTCACTCTTTTGTTTCAGTTATTTTGGTTAATTATTTATTCATTATTTGGCTCTTCATTGGCTTCAAAAGTACTATTTAGTGATAATACTTGCCTCATTTTGACGACAGTACAAGACCTGGATGTTCCACCAGGTGAGGGAGTAGGTGAGAGGGGGGTGGGAAGGATGGGTTTTTATTCTTATGCTTCCCTTTTATGTGTATTTTATGTATATTTTTAAATATAATTGTATGTATAATTTTTAAATGCTTTAACTTTTGTAAGCCGCCTCAAACTAGCTAGGCAGGAGAGGCGGGGTATAAATAATGAAAATAAATAATTAAATAAATAAATAAATAGTACTTTAAAAAGTTAGCCCAGAATACTGAATAACCAAATAAATAAAATGAAATAATTAAGTTAACAACACAACAAAATGAAATAACCAAAAATTAATAAGTATGCAAAAAAATATGCTCCATCAGGACAAGAAGCAGCATTATGGAGAGGTAAACTGTCCTCTAGTCAACTATTGTTTCTTTTAACATTCTAATTCTGCTTTTACCGTTTTTATGAAGGACAGAGGGAAGAAGCTGGAGCGGAGGATTGGGGTGGGATTGGATATACAAAAACAAGAAAGGATAGGTGAAACTATTTAATAACATTCCAAATATGCTATATGCATGTCCAATAGACAATATACAAGAAGCCATTTATATATTAATACATTTCTAAAATCCACACTTCAACTTAAGATATTAAAAACAACAACACAAACGTGTTTTGGGTGACAACCTTCATCAGTGTAATTCTATTGGCATGCAGGAGACAAAGAGAGGAGAGACTTTGAAGGAGAGGGCAAACAAGAAAAAGTTATTAATGATATAAATTCCATAAAAAATAACCAATGAAATTGATTGAAATAACTCTACGCCACTCTGCACCCCCATTTGTGTTCCCTTCACTTGTGGGCTTTACCTTCGTTCCATCCTGACTTCATACGAGCGTAACTCTTTGTCAATCCTATGCTCCCCAACTTCTGGTGATAGAGCGCAAAGACACATCAATAATCACCTCCTCAAGAAGACAGATGCTATTTTTCTTTTTCAATACTAATTCGCTATAATAGAATAGCAAAATTATTTTTATGCTCCCAAACAAAAAGCTTATGGAGTTAAAAGCTGGTAAAATTTGCGTATACTCCATGCAAAACTTACTATATCTCTTATTTGCTCTCTTCCCCTGCAGTGTCTTTCTGCTAACCACCTTTGGCTGCAACCTCTCACCAACGAGGATGTCTACCGCTATGACTCACCACTTAAATAGAACCTAGACTAATGCTCTTAATTCCACTTGTGGCTGTCATGATTGCTTCTCTCCTCAATTGCTCAATCTTATAACCATTCCATAACCTAATTCAAGGGAGTATTACTTGCATCTTTCTTTTTTGTAGCCTTTTCCTTCCCAGCGGTTCAAAGTCCTTGCAATAGTCAAGCAGTATCTTCTCCACAATCAGGCTCTAAGCACCTTTAAGTCCATGTGATTCTTGTCAAACTGGAGGATTGCATTCCCTGGACTCCAATCCACGATGAGCTCGAAGATTATTGCCTCACCATCTCCTCTGGCCCCAAATCTCTGTATGGGGAACTCCTCTGTTAATACCTATTCATAAAGCATTCTTACTCGCTTGGAATATTATACACGGATTTCTTCTATAACAATACATTGAATGAAAAACAAACAAGGTAAAAAAATAAGGTAAAAAAATGTGCCGCTAAGGACTCCCAAGACAACAGCCCCCAAAGTAGACCCTGATTCATGTGAGACACATAGACCAGGAAATGTCTTCATTGAGACCCCCTGGGATTAGGGTTCCCATTCTGTAAATCCAATAAACTTAATAATTATTTAAATAATTATTTACAATGGGGAATTCTGGGATTCCCTATTGAACCCAAAAGTTAAGACCCCTAAGAACAGGATTGTATGTTGACTTTTGGACCAGGTTCACAAGAATTGAAAAAAGCTATTTTGAAGAACTGGCATATAGCAGAGAATATACCTGGATGCAAGGAAAAACCTTTATTTGCCATGAAAAGAATCAAATCCACTGAAGATTTATTAGTCCATACTGATTTTGTGCCAAGGCAGGATCCTGGGAGAATTAGAGGGCAGACAGAAGTCAGATCAGGAGGATTTGGGGATCGGCCCATTGGACATTTTAAATGTGGCAATTGTTCTATCTGCTCACTCAGCATGCAGGGAAAGGAATTTTATGGGTAGGGTATTCAAGATCGGACATTTCTCTACCTGTAGTACATCAGGTGTGGTCTCTACATTATAACATGTCCCTGCCAGCTAGTATATTTAGGGTATATACATCCAGGATGTTAAAACAAAGAATTAGGGAACACCTCAGTAACATTAGGAGATCTTTGGTTAAACATTTCAAGGAAGTAGGGCATAAAGAACAGGATTTGAAGTTCTTTTACATAGAGGTAGTCACCAGGGGAGAGGGCTTAGTCAAACAATTACAGAATAGGGAGGTTTTCAGAAGATGTCAGTGGGTCACCAATGGATAGGTGAAAGTGCTGCTAGGGACTCTGCTATGACTCCCCTGTTAAGAAGGGGTAAAAGCTTAGGTGAAGTTTGAATACTCCCTCACCTCTGTCAATAGGGGTATAATCATGGAGTGTACAGGGAGGCATATTGGAGAGGGTAGAGGGGACTTCTTTGGGGGCGAGACAAAAGAATGGTAGTAGGTGAGAATGAGAAGGGGTATTTATAACTATGTTTTATTATTTAAGCCTTACTGGGTGAAAACGGACATGACGCTAACCATCCTTTAACCACCCTTGGTGGTTATTTATGCATGTTGCAGGGCTGTATTAGTGCCCTATGCAGCCCTGCAACATAGGGTGTTTTCAGACGTGACGGAGCCAATTGGCCCCGTCATGAAAACAATAAATTCATACCCTGCCGGGATGATCCCATCACACCCTAACAGACGTGCCGGGGGATCCTGGCGGGGAATTGGGGAGGGGACGGGGCTGCGTGGCGCAATGTGTGAACGCAAGGCCCCACCCCCTCCACGCTCCCCGCTGCCTGCCCTCTGGGGAGACGGACGGCCGCTGTGGCCAATGCCGACACAGTGTCTGGCCAAATCCACCACGGCCCAGAATCCCTCCGGTACTTCCGGGCCATGGCGATCGACCAGACGTTACTTTTCTTTGATCCCCGCTGGGGATCACTTTCACCTCGCTTCCTGGGGAATTGGTGGGTGAAAACAGACATGATGCTAACCACCCTTTAACCACCCTTGGTGGTTATTTATGCATGTTTCAGGGCTGTATTGGTGCCCTATGCAGCCCTGAAACATGCATAAATAACCACCAAGGGTGGTTAAAGGGTGGCTAGCGTCATGTCTGTTTTCACCCGGTATGACTAGCCCGGGGAGCGTGGTTGAAACTGACCCCATGTGGGGATTGAGCGTGGCAAACATCTGGCGGCCGCCAAACAGACGTGCACGTCACAGTGACCACAGGTGAGTATTCACCGTGGTTCACTGTGATCTCGTAACATCTGAAAATACCCATGCATAAATGACTACCAAGGGTGATTAAAGGGTGGTTAGCGTCATGTCTGTTTTCACCCATTGTATCATGGGATGGCAGAAAGTGGAATTATGGGGGTTATATGTCTGTAGGGGGTTAAAGTTTTTTTGTATTTTGATAGTGTCTTTTCATTTCTTGTAAGCCTCCTTGAGTTCTTCTGGAAAATGTGGAATATCAGTTCACACTAATATTAATAATACTGTCAGCCCTACTTAAAATGTTAACTTTTCATTTTACCTCTTAAACCTGTTACGCATTTTGTAGCAAAATGTATGTGTCCTGTATTTTAAGAGGTATTAAAATGGTGCATATCCCATGCAAAAACTTCAATAATTATGGCAAAGCACGATCAAAACCTTTGGGAAGCACCTCATTTAAATTTTTAACCTTCAGCCATCACTGTACTTAAGGGTTTGCAGTGCACATTAATCCATTTAGGATCAATACCTCGTCTTAGTACATTCTCAGCATGTGGCATGTTCAGTAAATAGTCTGACATGTTACAAGGCTTTAAGGCAAATGCATCCTTGTTTTAAATCTACTGACTTCAATGGGGCTGTGTCGGAGATGAATCTCTGTATATAATATATTCCTTTATTTTATTTTCCGACTTTTACTAAGCCTTTGTTTACTGACCACATTGGTATTATACATCACAGAGAATATCAACAAATCTGAAAGCAATCACCCATCCTTGAAGGTATAATATAACAAGTTGAAAAGAAAAATGCTGTAACTTAAAACAATTAAATTCAGTGATGAGAGAACAGACTGATGTGACTTCTGTGACTGATCTTTGAAATAGGAATTAATGTTTAGACAGCTGTTCAGATGACACCTTTTATTGGACCAATTCTTGTTAGTGAGGGCCACAAGCAACTCTTTCTCAAGCACATAAAATGTCAGAGCTAAAGAATGGGCAAATGTAGAACAGGTACATGAAAGCAGTAATTTGGAAGGGAGCTATTAGGAAAAGAGTCATTAGCATTTCGAACATTTAAAACAATGAAGGAGAGCCAATGACAAAATGATAAACAACAAAATAAATGTGGTCTAGGTATTTATACACAACAACCAAAAACTTTCTAGATTAGAGAGTTGTGATTTCTGCTGATAAAATACACCCAGACTATGGTGAATTTTTCTTTAGATAATGGGAGTGCGATATTATGAGTCTGAAAATGTTAATTCCTTTTATTTGTTCAGTTTTTATATTTCTCTTTCAAGTTTCCGCTATATATCTAATACTTTTAACCAGGTAGGATTATTTCAAGGACACTGAAACTTAGGGTGATTTCAGACGTGACGGGGCGGCATTCGCCCCGTCACGGAAACAACCGAGATTCCCCACCGAGATCACTCTGGCACAGCCAACAGAAGTGCAGGGGGATCCCAGCGGGGAATCAGGGAGGAGAGGGGACAGCATGGCGAAACGTGCGGCCGCATGTCCCCGTCCCCCCACCGCCCGCCCTCTGGGGAGATGGGTGGGCGCCGCGGCTAATGCAGGCGCCATGGCCAATGCAGCCACAGCGTCTGCCCAAGATGACCAAGGCCCGGAATCCCGGCGGGGATTCCAGGCCGTGATCGCCATCCAGACGTGACGGACCCCTTCATCCCTGCCGAGAATCTAATTCACCACATGATCAGCGGCAGCCACGCTGTACCAGCCGATCGCGTGGTAAATGTGATTCCCGGTGGGGATTGAGTGTGGCTAACATCTGGGGGGGAACTTCCGGTTCCCCAACAGACATTACGAGGGCATTCCCCACCACAGGGAATTGCCTGTGGTTGAGCGTGATCTCGTAACGCCTGAAAATACCCTGGGTTTCAGTTACTTGGGGTGATTTCAGACATTACGCAGTCCCAATTCACCACAGTGGATTCCCGACGGGGGTGAACAGATCAACTATCCCCTGTGGTCAAGGAAAGCCCTGAACAGACATGACGGGACCGGAACCACAGCAGGGAATTGGACCACAGGACCACGGCCCGGGGCAGCACAACAGACATTATGCCGATCCCGGGCCAGGCCGTGGTCAAAGCACCCAGAAGACGCCAGGGCAGCTTGTCCCAGCTGCCATCATGTGCCCTTCAAATCTCCCTCCCCGGTCTGTGTTGTTGCTGGTTGTCTGGCAGCAACGCTGCGTGCTTTGTGCCCGGCTGGGAATCATTGTCTTTGGTTCCGGCTGATGGTTGCCGTTCAGACATTACTTTTTTTTGTTTCCCATTGGGAATCTCTTTGACCACGCTTTCGGAGATGGTCCCGGCCGGAGCTCCGGAAGCATGGTTGATTTTGACCCCAGGTGGGTTTTGACTGTGGTGAACATCTGGTGGCCGCCAAACAGACATGCAGGATGCTTTGGACCCGCCGCGGAATTGACCGTGGTTCACTGTGGTTGAGCGTGATCTCATAATGTCTGAAATCACCCTTAGTTTCTGTTCCGTCTTAGTTGCAAAATTAGGTGTATTGTATTTTAATAGTTAATTACAGTAACCTGATTGGGACCCCTTCATTATATCATGTTGTCCAGATCTATCAATTTACAATCTATGATCAACCCACATGCTGAAAGACAGGGTATTTTCAGAAGTTACGGGCAGGCGGTTCACCACAGCGAACCCCCAGGGGGGTGAATAGCACAACCGCGGCCCGGGGTGGAAAAACGATGCAAACAGACGTGATGGGACTGGGACCACGGCCAGGAACCGAGCCGAACCATCACAGACCGGGGCAGCACAACAGACGTGCAGCCGAACCCCCGCCGGGCGCAAAATTCCCACAAGGCACCGGGCAGGGGCGGGACACAGACATGGCCGCCTGAGGGCAAACGAAGTCAAAAGGCACACAAGGGAACGCCCACACAAGGGGAATGGGAAGGGAGGGGGGAAGAGGGAGAACAGGCTGACAGGTGACACACACAGCACACGCACACACACACAGCGGACCCGCAGCGGGACACACTGCATGACCTCACGCCCGGACACACACACACACACACACATACACACACACACACACACACACAAGGGAAAGGTCAGGAAGGGGGGAAGGGATGCCTGGAACACAGCACGAGGAACAACGGGAGGGACGAGGGGTGGCACCGCCAAGGGGCAAGGCACAGGCAGCAGCAACCCCCACCCCCACAGCACCCCAGTCCACAGAGG
>QEPC01009344.1:111188-171792 GCA_003113815.1 Sphenodon punctatus | reverse complement strand
CCCCTTACCCTTTTCCTGGGTGCCTCCTCTGGGCCCATTCGGGCTGCTGTCCCCGGGGCGTTGCAACCTGGCTGCAGCTGTGGGCATTGTGCCTGGGCCGCCTCCCTGGTCGAGTGCACCCGTGGGCCCCCTTCCTCTGCCTGTGCCCCCTCCACCTGCATCGCTGGGCCTGCCTGCACCTCCTCTGCCTCCTGCCCCGCCACTGTCACTGTCTGTGCCTCCGCTCTCTTCCGCCTCGCTCGATCCCGCCATGCTTGCTTGCTGCCGGTTTCACTTTAAATCTCCCTCTGGCGGTTGTGTTGTTGCTGGTTGCCCGGCAGCGACGCTGCATGCCTCGTCCCTGGCTGGGGCACGTTTCGTTTGGTTCCGCGTGGGGATTGGCGTCCAGACGTTACTTTTTGTTGGTTCCCGGTGGGGGTCCGTTTGACCACGCTTCCCGGGATATTCCCCCGGCTAGCCCGGGAAGCATGGTTGAAATTGACCCCATGTACGTATTGAGCGTGGTGAACATCTGGCGTGCGCCAAACAGATGTTCAGGGCCCTTTGGCCCCCCCACGGGGTTGAGCGTGGTTCACTGTGTTTGAGCGTGATCTCGTAACGTCTGAAAATACCCACAGTTGCAAAGAGTTCACTAGGGATGAACCAAGCACACAGTCTTCCAATCTTGAATTTTAGACTATTTATTTATTTATTTATTTATTTATTTATGTTTAAACCCACTCTATTCTAAGTGCTCAGGGTAAGTAACACCATAAATACAAAATATTCAATAAAAATTAAATACTTATTATAAAACGTAAATTATAATGCTGTTTTATGTTTTATTGTGAGCTGCCCACAGCTGCCTGTGGCAGAATGGGCAGGATATTATGTTTTTAAATCAATAAATAAATACATTTTAAAAAAACGTAAAACCTATTCCTGTCCACTAAATGCCTGGCCAAAAACAAAATATGAATTTCTTTCAAAAGATGCTCAGGCTTTGACAAGTTCCTAGAGGCATGGAGTTCCAAATATGTGGAGCAGCCACTGAGTACTCCTCTCTGTCATCATTGGCGGTGGTGGCAGCAGCAGCAGCAACAGAAGCAGCAGCAGCAGCCTCTTGCAGTCAAGGATAACTGTCTTCCATATATTGCCTTATTTAGGGATGCAAAGATGACTGACAAGGCCAATCCAGGAGTGGCAGATTCTATTACAGTTCAGGCATGTGATTCTGAGGGCAGAGGACAATTCTGGGTTCGAGTCTGGTCAACAACATGCTGCCTTAGCCACTCCTGCTTTTCCCTCTCCTATTTTTATGAGATTTTAAAGTAATGAGACCCTTGTAGTAGACTCTACCTGCATTTGAGATGGTCCTTGGTGATAGTTTCCCATTAATTGGAATTAATATTACTTTTTTTTTTCACATTAGCCTTAAGGAGATCCTTGAAATACTTTTTCTGCCCTCTTCTTGAACAAACACCTTGACTAAGCTGGGAGAATAAAACCTGCTTCAGAATTCGAGTCAGACATCTGAACAATGTAGTCAACCCAACAAAATTGATGATTAATGTCAATTGCCTCAGTGATCATGGTATTCGTTTGTCAGAGGACTTTAACATTGGTGCACCCATCTTCCCATGGAATTCAAAGGATCTTCCACAGGCAGTGCTGATGGTACTTCTCCAGCATCCTAAGATGTTGTACGTTGTTCACATCTTACCCTCATACAATAAGGTCTGTATCATGAATGTCTGAAAAACCACAGGATTGGTTTCAAGTCTGATATCATGGTCTTCAAACACCCATTTTTTCAGGTGCCCAAAGGTTATGTTTGTGCATTTGAGGCGGAGTTGAATTTCTCTGTCGATGTCAGCCTTCTGCGACAAATGGCTACCAAGATATGGGAAATAAAGTTGTTTAATCTCAGTCGACATCAAGCCAAAACCGAAGCTATCTTAACCTCGATCACCGAGCTCCAGCATGCTGATGATGCTATAGTGTGTGACCTATCAGAAGCAGATCTTCAGACAATTGTCAACGTCTTTACAGACAGAGGCATACAAGAAAATGGGACTGGCACTCATCATTCAGAAGACTAGGGTCATTCACCAGTAAGCTCCTAATGACCAGTCTCCAGCTCCAGCAATTTACATCTCTAGTGAGACTTTAGAGAATGTTGAGTACTCCTCTTTGTATGCTTTCACTGAACGGACTTGCCAAGGCATTGGAATAACCAAGAAATTTTTCCTGACTCGTTGTTGGCTAATTATACTTAGAGCCAGCAGGTACAAGATTTCCTTCAACATCTACACACCCCTAAAGCTATTGGCTGTTTGACTTTATACATTTGGCTTGGGTCAAATAGTCAACACTTGTGCTGCATATAGACAATTCTACTGTTGATCTGGAGATGCAATGGAGATTAACATTGCCCCCTGCTGGTGATATGCTATGTGCCTCAATTTTCCCTCCCACCCCATTCAGACACAAGAGACTCCAAACTTTATATCAAGTTCCTTGTCAGCATTGGCTTTATTTTCCAGAGGTTTTTAAATTGTTAAAAAAGAGAAAGATTCCAAGTAAAGCCATAATGACCTGATCTATAGGCCTAAAACTAGGTGTGGCTCCTACTACAGGCCCAGCCACATGCTGAGTCTTCTTCCTTTGTTTCCCTGAGCTTTAATTTTCACTCAAGTTGGTCTCTGTCATTGTTCCCTGGAGTCTCACTAATGAGCTTTCAGCTCTCTGAGGGTGAAAATAAAGGAGACAGTACTCTGCAGTAGCCAACAGTAGACCATGAGTCAGCTCCATTTCAGTTCAGTGGCCACCCGATGTTTACCAATTTTCACCTCGGGGTGGATAGCCAGCTGCTCCCGGACTCATTGTCTGGAGAAAATCATTAACACAGCACAGGCTAAGGCCGCTTTTAGATGAGCGGGTCACCAGTGCACAACCCGCTCACACAGTATTTCAATGTCCCATGACACGGGATTACACGAGACACCCGCGGGGATCAAGCGCATGAAAGGTGGTCATACATTCTTTGCTGACCGTGAATTACATAACTCGATTGTGAGGTATGTAATTTGCAGTTGGCAAAGAATGCACAACCGCCTTTCATCCGCTTGATCCCCGACGGGTGTCTCGTGTAATCCTGTGTCACGGGACTTTGAAATACCATGCGAGTGGGTCGCGCACTGGCGACCCACTCATCTAAAAGCAGCCTAAGACTCACCCAGCCAGGCTAATCTAGGTAAATGTGCAAGCTCCTGTCAGTTAAGGTCTGTCCAATCCCACCATGAAGCGAGGTCCAAGGATTGGGCCTGAAGGAGCACACTCATCCCAGCCACCAAACAGCTGATTGGGCGGGCCCGGAGGAGCGTGTTCACCTGATCCACCAAACAGCTGATTGGGGGAATCCAGAAGAGAGCACTCAACCATCCCAGGTGAGCGCACTCCTTTCAGCCCCCTCGCCATCAGATGTTCAGTGGGTCAGATGAGCATGCACTTCAGGCTCCTCCAATCAGTTGTATGGCATCACCTCCTCCTGGGTGCTTGATCCTACTGCACAGAAGGGGTCCAGGAGGTTGTGTGGACAGCTACTCAGCTGACCTGTGGCATGGAGGAACGTTTGATGACAGCCCTCCTGCCTGGATTCCTGGGGCAAGGGGGAGGGTTACTTGTTTGAACTGCCTTACCCACTGGCCCAAATTTTGACAGCTATTGTAGCCCTCCACAAGGCAGTCAGGGGATCCAGCTCACCCCCGTCTCATTTGTTTTCACCTTGAGTCTCGTATATCTCACCCTTCTTATATATTTATTCAAACCTTGGGTACATCAATGCTAATTTCCTTCATCTGACTAATTTTTCCCAGGACCAGCATCAACCTGCTTCTTCTAGGACAGAAGTTAACACATTCTTAACAGCTTCTGGACATGCCCAATTAGAGTAGCCAAGAATCTTCCTTAAGACCATACCTGCTAGATGCTGTGCATTTCATTTAAAGTGAAATCCACTGGAGTTACTATTCACTGTATTCAGCACTTCATAGGACATTGGAGAATGAGCATCCTTTAGTTCTATATCATCCTGTTGAACTGAAATAAAACAGTTTTACAAAAGCAGCCACTCCCAATATATACAATTTTGCAATATCCGCAGCCAGACAAAATCTTCATTGTCTATAGTCAGAAGAATATATAAATAAATACTCTTGAATATTTTTTAACCTGGAGTATCCCATTTTCACTGCTCTAATTATAAATTCCCCATTTCATTTTCATATTAAAATATATATACACATAAACATTCCCTCCTGGTCTGAAAAGGTCACAGCTCAAGAGCCTGACAGTTTCTTAACTTCAGCACTTCAAGTATAAACCTACAATAAGATCTAAAATAGAATCTTCCCTGACTCCCTAGACCTAGGACTTTCCTCATTACAAATGGGATTCTGAACAGCAAGCTCCACTTAATATGGTTAAAATCCTGCCTTTCTGGAAATTGGATATTCATTTTAAGACCATTTTTTGGTGGAAAAAATAATATTCTTGACAAATTTTGAGGCCAGCATGCCTCCTACCCAGGGTCCCCACCCCCACCCCCCAATTGCTGTTGTGGAGTTTTCAAGCTATTGGGGTCAATCCCAAGCCCCGTGGATCCTGTGTGTAGCTGTGTGTGCATACATGCGTGTGGAAACCATGCAGATTGCCATTGCCAATACATAGTGCCGCAACGAAATCATGTACATGCATGCGGGGGTGGGGAGGTGGGATCCGCAGGGCTTGGGATCAGCCCCACTGTTTTATGCATTTCTGTTAATCCATAAATCTTCTAAATGGTACAGATCATGAGGAGTCTTGCTGCCATTTACAGGGTTCTTTTTGTGGCTGCTCAAGAGATAACCGGAAGGATTTCATTACACCTTTTCATTGTATTAAATCAGGGGTGGGGAACCTTTTTCATCCTGGGGGCCACTTTGAAAATGCTGCAGAGAGTTGAAGTGTGGATGCTTAAGGGGGTTCACTCAAGAAAAGAAATGTCCAGATCATGGATCTGTGCCATGGGTCTGTCCCTTATCTTTATGTGCATGCTTTCATCTATGATCCATTATCTTGAGCTCAGTTTTTCACTTCTTGGTGGCAGGCCCTGGATTCAGGGACCAGATCCAGGATCTGGAAAGGTGCACATAAAAGCTTGCTGCAGCTTCCCACACCAATATTAAATCAACCAAAATTCCCATGAAAACATCCAGGTGGTGGCCATAGGAAATCTGCACAGAGACATGACATTGAAACTACAGTTGAAACAGGTACCAGTATGAAAGGATAAATCCAGCCGGAACTCAATAATTGAACTGACCCAGTATTTTGAAGTATGAAGTGGTGCCTGTTTAGCAGCTGAGGAGTTACTCCAGTAACTGCGTGACCAAGTTACCATTACTGAGTTATCATTTTCACATTTCTGTGTTCAGAAGAGGGGACGAGGGAGAGGTGTGGTGTAGTCTGTCTGTGCAGATTTAAAGGGAATGACGAAAATGGACAGTGAAACGATAACTTGGTAACGGGAAATTGGAAAATTGGTAACCAAATAATGGTATTAACCAGAATTTATGGTTGTCAGTTGCCTGACTTAGTAATCGATTCCCAACTGGATAATCAAAAAGTTGCTCAAAATTGTAAGTATTACCTGAGAGTAGAAAATCTGCTATCCATTCTGTCTTTAATTGAAACCTGTCTTCAGGATCCTCCAGACTCTCAGTGAAGAGATTTCTGCACAACCCCATTGTGGTGGAACCATTCTGTGGTGGAACCATTACTCTTGTCCGTTCAAGCCAAGGAAGAATCCTATTAGGACTCTCTTCTAAGTGCAGATGTAATTGCGATGGTCTAGGCCAAGGTTTGTATGCTGCAGAACTGAAATTCTGAAGTTATTTAGATAGAGTATTTGTAGATTGTTTTTATTGTCCGAGGTTGTGGTTAAGGCCAGTAGTATAGCTGGGTTTAAAAAAAGGATTGGAAAAATTCTTGGAGGATAGGTCCATTAACAGCTATTAGCCAAGTAGGTTGGGGTGTTGCAATCTCTGACTGTCATGAGCTGTGAGTGAACAAAAGGGAATGGATTGCCTCATTATTACCTATTGGGTATTTCTCCCAAGTGACAGAGATTGGCCACTGTTGGACTATTGGTCTGACCCACTATGGCACTTCTTGTTGTCTAATATTCTTAGATACATAACTTGCCACAGTATCTCAGGCCCTACTAATTCTTCAATGCTGAAGAATGCAAGGATTACAGACTTCTCAAAATTACAACATCCGTGTTTTGTAATAAATACATATTTGTTTTTACCACTTGAAATACTTTCCCACTGATATTAAAAACCTAAGCAGAGTGAGCTGGAGGAAGTCCGAGATAATTTCAGCACCATGTACTAAAGAATATAATTGTTCTGGATTATCTCCAAATTTGAGCTGTAAAACTAAACTAAGATGTTTTGGGGTAATGATCCTACAATAAAGATTCACCATTGTGCCATAAAAGAGATGCGACATAGTTCACTTTTATAGGGTCATAAAATCTACTATATCTCCTAGCACCGCACCAAAAACTACAACACAAATTTTAAAGTTGTTTGATATCAAATAACTTCAGAATGTAATCTTGAAGAAACATGGAGGGGGAGTTTTTTGTAAAGTTGTTGCAACAAAGGCTCTGAGAAATACTTCTTAATGACTGTATTAGTTCATGATATTTGTAGTTTAAGAATCAAAACTCCCCTCCCCCTCCATGTTTCCTAAACTACAAACATCATGAACTCACACAGTCATGGAGTAGTATTTCTCAGCAGCAACTTTACATTTTGTTTGTACTAATCCCTTAAATATAATGGAATTGATAGAAAAAGACTTTCTCTTAAAGGTGTAGTATGCCTATCTTTACATACCTATGGGTGAGGTATTGCACTCCCTCCTTGTACTCAGCTTTCTGGGACTCAGAGTGTGTCTAAAGGGGAGGCCTCTTGCACACTGCTAGCAATTGGAACTGGAACTGAATTGGCCTCATTCAACTGTTGAAGTGGATGTGTGGGCCTAAATCAACTATCGGTTTCTTTCCCCTCCCAGGTAACCTTCTTCATTTCCTTACACTCAGCTCTGAGGGTGGCAGCCCTCAGGAAGTGACTGAGTCCATTTTATGACTGTTTCAGGGCCAGTTGGGCCTGGACTGCTACCCAGACAAAGTCATAGCAGCTGGCATCCCCTGCTGAATATCCTGTCCTCCCTCCACCCTCAATTTCCTACTACTACTGTGTCATCCTCTTTCTCCGGACTCCCGCCCCCTGCCAAAAGTTTCTGTTCTTCCCCGATGTTCCTCATTTCCCCTCTACTTCCACCTCCACTCTCTTTCTCTCTCCTCCTGTCATGGATTGTCTCTCCTCCTCTAGACCCTCTCAATACCTTGCTACCCTTTACCCCACACCATCTCTACCCCTTCCTCACCATTCCCTAGCTCCTAATCCTTTCCTTCACTCCTGCCGCCACCCCTCTCTCATAACCTCATTCCCATACCATGTCTTCCCTCCATGCCTGCTCCCCTTCTCTTGCTTTCTCAGGAATTGCCGTTTATCTTTCAATAAAGCTCATTTTATCCAAGGTCTCTTCTTCTCTTGCTTTTTCCAGCTCCTAGTCCTCACTGAGACCTGGATTCTCCCTTGCAACACTGTGACTACAGCTACTCTCTCCTTTGGGGGCCTGACCTTCACACATTTTTTATTTTATTTATATTTATTTTATTTATTTATAAACTTCTACCCCACCCCTCCTGCCATGCAGCTCGGGGCGGCTTCCAGCATTTTAAAATACAATAAAAACAGTTTAAAAATAATCATAAATATTATAAAAATAATTAACAGGGCTAGACAGCAATATAAAAACCAAAAATAGGTGGGGAAACTAAACCCCCCCCACCCTACTCACCCTCCCTCCCAAAGGCCTGGGGGAACAGCCAGGTCTTACAGTTACACCGGAATGTTAACAGGCTAGGGACCAGGCAAGCTTCCTCCGGAAGGGAGTTCCACAGCCGCGGTCCCACTACCGAGAATTCCCTCTCCATCGTGGCCCCCCGCTTAACACGGGGGACCTCCAGGAAGGCACCCCCGGCAGACCGCAGGAGCCGCTCTGGGGCGCGAAGGGCGAGGCGGTCCCTAAGGTATGAGGGGCCGAGACCGTGTAGGGCTTTATAGATCATCACCAGGACCTTGAACTTGGCCCGGCACACTATCGGCAGCCAGTGCAGAGCTCGGAGCACCGGTGTAATGTGCTCCCGGCGACCCGTCCCCGTAAGAAGACGAGCCGCCGCATTCTGCACCAGCTGCAGCCTCCGGGCCAAGAACAAGGGAAGCCCCACGTAGAGCGCGTTGCAGTAGTCGAGCCTCGAGGTGACGAAGGCATGGATGAGGGAGGCCAGGTCCGGGCCAGAGACATACGGACGCAGCCTACGTACCAGATAAAGCTGGCGGAAGGCAGCCTTAGCGACTGCCTCCACCTGCCGCTCCAGCCGCAGGTCTGCGTCCAATATGACCCCCAGACTCCGGACCTGCTGAGCTACAGGGGGGCAAACCCCCCCAACCAGGGGGGCCACCACCCCCTTCGCCCTCCCCACCACCATCACCTCCGTCTTATCTGGGTTGAGCTTCAGTCTGCTCCGCCGCATCCAATCCGCCACGGCCTCCAAACATTGGGATAGCACCGAGACAGCAGGGTCTGGGTCAGTAGAAAACGAGAGGTACAGCTGAGTATCATCAGCATACTGGTGACATCGCACCCCGAACCTTCTCACAACCTCCCCCAAGGGCTGCATATAGATGTTAAACAACAGCGGAGACAAGATCGAACCCTGCGGAACGCCACACGGTAAAGCGCGGGGGCACGATGTCTACTCCCCCAACACTACCCGTTGGCTCCTCCCCGAGAGGAATGAGCGGAACCATTCAAGAACGGTCCCGCCAAAGCCCCCCAGGTCACGCAGTCGCCTCAGCTGCAGCCCATGGTCCACGGTATCAAAAACATTCACCCCACTCTGAAGGCTCGGGTATTGGTGCCATTCTCTCTAAATCCTGCCAGTTCCAACCTCTCATTACTCCGCGTTTCCTCTCATTCTCCATCTTCAAGGTTCACTCAGTTCACCTCTACTCTCAGTTTCACTTCCATGTAGCTGTCATTTACTGCCCTCCAGGTCCACTCTCCTCGTTCCTCTCTGAGTTTGAATCCTGGCTCACTTTCTTAGACCACTTTCACACACACACACACCCCAAAGCATATTCGGGCTGCGGGGGAGAATGCGCAGCCCAAATACGCGTGGGGATCGGCCAGTCTGAAGTCCACTGCCCCCCTACGCGGCTTTGCCGGCAGAGACGCACAGGGATGCAGAGCAGGAAATTGAGCTCTTCATCCCTGTGCATCACTGTCAGCAAAGCAGCATGGGGGGCTTAAAGACCGCCTGATCTCCATGCATATTCGGCCTGCTCATTCCCCCCCCGCAGTCTGAATATGGGGAAGGGGGATGTCTGAAAGTGGCCTTACTCTCCGACAGTATTCCGACCCTCATCCTTGAGGATTCATGCTGATGTTTTCCTCTTATCCTGCTACCCTTCCTCTCTCTTATCTTTTTCTTTGACCTCCATCTCTGGAGTGGATTGCTCTATGCACCATGATGACCAGTCCCTAAACCTTATCTTGTCAAAAAACTGTTCCATTTCTGGCCTCCCTTTTGATGCCCTCCCCCTCTCTGACCATCATTTTGCCACATTCCAGACCTCCCATTCACCCCTTCCTCTAGCCTTGTCTCGCATATGTTTTGCGACTTGCAATCTATTAACTCCCTGGACTTTGCCTCCTCTCTCTCCCTGTTTCTCTCATCAGTCTCCTCCACCACCTGTTGTTACTGTGCTGTCTCCGACTTCACCGCCTCCTGTCCTCCACCCTAGACTTGCTTTCTTCCCTCATATCCCACCCTACCCATCTCTTTAATCTCCAACCCTGGCTCACGACCTCGATTCGCCACCTCCATTCCTGTTATCAAGCTGCTAAGCACGTCCTGCAGAAATCTCATGACCGCGCTGATCTTCTCCACTTTAAGTTCATTCTCTCTGTCCTCAGCTCTGCCATTTCCCTTGCAAACTAGCACTACTTCGCTGCCCACATTGAATCACATTCTTGCAATCCCTACTGTCTCTTCTCTACCTTCCACTCCCTTCTCAAACCTCTCTGTCCTCCAGCCCCATCTTCCCTTGATGCTCAGGATCTCACCTCATTTTTCACTAACACAATTGATAAAATCCACCAGGATATAGGTTGCCTCTCCTCTCTGTCCTCCATTTGCCTCCCTGCCTCCACTTCTCCTCCTCCATCCTTCCTTTCATCCTTCCCATCAGCTTCCCTTGATGAGATCAACTCCCTGCTCTCCTCATCCAACCCCTCTACCTTCCCCCTTGACCCCATTCCCCTCTGCCTTCTGACCTCTATTGCACCCTCTGTCTTGCCATCTCTGCTGCACATTGTCAATCTCTCCCTCTCTACTGGCTCCTTTCACTCTGCTTTCAAACATGCTACTGTCTCCCCTATCCCAAGGAAGCCCTCCCTTAACCCCTCTGATGCCTTCAATTACTTGCCCCATCTCTCTCTTTCCATTTGCTCCCAAGCTCCTGGAGCATGTCATCTACACCCGTTGTCTTGACTTCCTCTTCACCAACTCTTCTCTTGACCCTCTCTAATCTGACTTCTGTCCTCTACACTCTACTGAGACCGCTCTCACTGACATCACTAATGGTCTTCTCTCAGCTAAATCCAATCACCTCTACTCCATCCTTCTCCTGCTTGATCTCTCTGCTGCCTTTGACACTGTTGACCATTCACTCCTTCTCAACTCGCTCCACACCATTTTTTCCAGGACCCAATCCTTCATTGGTTCCCTTCCTACCTCTCTAACAGCTCCTCCAGTGAATCCCTTCCTGATACCTCTTTCATGGTACGTCGCCTATCAGTTGGAGTTTCCCAAGGCTCTGTCCTTGGCTCGATTCTCTTATCTCTCTACACTCTGTCTCTGGGAAAACTCATTGAATCACACAGCTTCCAATATCACCTCTATATTGATGACACTCAAATCTCTCTCCACACCCTCTCTCTCCCTCTATCTAATCTTGTATCACAGACTGTCTCTCTGAGATCACTTTTAGATCACCTCCAAAAGATATCCAGGGAGAGAAACCTTGGAGGGGGAGAATTAGACAGTCCCCCCATGCTAACGGAAGTGACGTTACTCCCATTCTAAGCAGTGAATCCCTGCACTTGTTCTTCACAGACGCTGCTAAGAATGGGAGCAATATCACTTCCAGTAGCACGGGGTACCATCAAACCCACTCCCACCCCCACGCAGTTTTCTCTCCCTGCATATGTCACTTCCAGTAGGCATTTTGGAAGCATTTCTAAGCACCTTGTCTAAAAGCAGTCTCAAATCTCTGCCTGGATATCTTACCATCAATTCAAATTTAATATGGCCAAAAGTGAACTATTGTTTTCCCACCAAAGCCCTCCTCTCCCTCTTCCTTCTTAGTTTCCATTGACAGGGTCACCATTCAGTCCATCTCTTGGGCTTCAGCCAGGGCTGGGCATCAAGGATGAAGCCAGGACTTTATCCTTGACTCCTCTCTCTCCTTTAAACCTCAGATTGAATCAAACTGAATATGTTGCTAAATGTTGTCATCTCTCCTTATGCAGCATCACTAAGATGATATTAAACATGATCCTCCGAACCCCTAGATTAGGGGTCCTGGAGGATTTTAACATCCATGCTGACACCGATCTTGGAGGAGCGAGGCATGAGTTCATGGCCTCAATGACAACCATGGGTGTGTCCCAAATCATCTGTGGCCCCACACATGAGGAGTGGTGTACACTGGATTTGGTTTTCTGCACCGGCCTTGAGGCGGGGGGTCAGTTAGTAGAAGTCAGGGGGGTGGAGCCCTTGTCATGGTCTGACCTTAAGACATGCATCCTGCCTCCTTAAGGCCCATCTCCTTAAGGTGTGCATCCTGGCGCATGTCAGCCCCCAACGGTGTGCAGGACCTATTAGATTGATCTGCCCCCGGAGACTTATGAACCCGGATCGGTTTTGGAACCAGAATGCTCTGGGGGAGTTTCCCCTGGACCTTGACACCCACTCTGTCGATGATCTCGTAGTCTTCTGGAATACCTTGGTGGACGAGACCATTGACAGAGTGGCTCCCAGGCATCCACTGCCCTCCCAAGTCTCCCGCAGATCTCCTTGGTTTACTGAGGGCCTACAGTGTTTGAAGTGGGAGAGCAGGTGGCTAGAGCAATGGTGGTGCAGGACTCGCGATGAGTATGATCTATCGCAGGATAAGAGCAGTTTAAAGGCCTATGCTGTGGCAGTGCAAGCAGCAAAGAAGCAGTTCATTGCTGCCTTGATTGTATTGCAAAGTCACATCCAGCGGAACCTTTTTGGGTGGTGAAAGGCTTGGTCAGTCCTGCCTGCCTCCACATGGACCTGGAGCAATCCAGTGACTGCTGTGACTGGTTTATCAAGTACTTTGTAGATAAGATTGCTCACATCCGCCACGATTTCGGTACCACAGTTACTGCAGAGGATCATTTTGGGGCTATGGATGCCCTGTCCTCTCCCGTTTTGTGGGATCAGTTTCAGATGGTGTCTCCTGCCGATGTGGAGACCTTGATGAGATCTGTTCATGCCACCACTTGCGAATAAGACCCATGACCGTCCTGGCTGGAGAAAGCCAGCCAGGAGACGTTACAACCGTTGCTGGCTGGGGTGGTTAGTGCCTCCCTTCGGGAGGGAAGGGTGCCTGACTGCCTGAAAGAAGCTGTGGTTAGGCCCTGTTCAAGAAACCACCTCTTGATGCTGATGCTCCTGCCAGTTATCAGCTGGTCTATAACTTCCCCTTATTAGGGAAGGTTATTGAGTGGGCTGTGGCACAGCAGCTCCAGGAATACATGGATCACAATGGTTTCCTTGATCCCTCTCATTCTGAGTTTTGGCCTGGGTATGGTACGGAGAATGCATTGGTGGCCTTGGTTGATGATCTCCATCTGGCACTGGACCAGGGTCGTCAGACCTTATTGGTTCTGCTATACCTTCGGCTGCATTCGACACAGTCGACCATGAGGTATTGGTGATTCACCTGCGGGACCATGCCGGCATTGGCAGGATGGTCTTGAACTAGTTTAGTTCATTCATGGTCAGGAGAACTTACTGAACTTACTTGGGGGAGTGTACGTCTTCCCCCTGGGACCTCATGTGTGGAGTCCCACAGGGTGCCATTTTGTCCCCCCTCTTGTTTAACATCTATATACAGCCATTAGGGGAGATCGTGAGAGGGTTTCAGGGCATGCAGTGTCATCAGTATGCTGATGACACTCTGCTCTACGTCTCTTTTTCTACCAATCCAGCTCACTCAGTCTCCTTATTTCCCAGTGCCTGTCAGCTGTGGGGGTTTGGAGGAGGTTGAGCCATCTGCAATTGAATTCTGAAAAGATGGAGGTGATGTTGGTGGGTGAGGGCTTGGGGAGCCTGGGGGTGGTTGAATCTCCTCTTGTTGGGGGGGGGTTCACCCTCCCACAGTCTCTCAAGTGCAGAGTCTGAGTGTGCTCCTTGATTCACAGCTTGGCCTGGAATCTCAGGTTGTGTCTGTGGCTGGGAGTGCGTTTCGGCAGTTACATCTTGTCCGGCGGCTTCGGACATATCTCTCAGACTCCGACCTTGTCACCATCATCCATGCCTTCATCACCACGAGGCTGGATTACTCCAACACGCTTTATGTGGGGTTGCCCGAGAAGCTGGTCTGGAGGCTGCAGCTGGTGCAAAATGCCGCAGCCCGTCTCCTTGCAGGACCGGTCGCAGGGAGCACATGACACCTGTGCTCTGGGCTTTGCACTGGCTGCCTATGAAGCACCCGACCAGGTTTAAGGTGCTGGTTTTAACCTTTAAAGCCCTTCACGGCCTGAGCTGGGTAGGCCCTACTTATCTGCGGGACCGCCTGAGTCCCCATGTGCTCGTGCGACCCTTGAGATCATCCATGGGAGCCTTTTTGGAGGTTCCCCAGGTGAGGTGGGAGGCCACCGATGCTAGATCTTTTTCACTGGCTGCCCCTGTGTTGTGGAATTCACTCCTGGAGGAGACTCGGTTGGCCCCCACTCTCCTGTTATTTTGACATTTATGTAATACTTGACTGTTCCGTCAGGCCTTTGGCGAGGAGGAGAGGTAGGGTTGGTGGGGATGGGAGTTTTCTTCCCTGCATTTTTGTGAATTTTGACTATTTTAATTGTTTTATTGTTTTTATATTTGCTGTTTGCTGCCCTGGACTGCCCTGTGGACAGGAGGGGCAGGATAAAAATTTTGTATAACTAAAAATAAAACAAATAAATAAGATCCATTCTTTCCTCACTGTTTCCACTGCTAAAATCCTAGACCATGCTCAGGTTATCTCTTGCCTTGACTATTGCAACCTCCTTTTTACCCTGCTTTCACCTCCCCCCTCTTCTCTATTCAAAACTCTGCTGCCAAGATTGCTGCCTGGTTGTTCTGTCAGGCTTTTGGTGGGGGAGTCAGGTAGGTGGGTGGTTTGGGGGGTATGGGGGGGAAATGTAAATATATTTCTTATGATTTCCCCCTTTTTATGGGATTTAGTAGAATTTGTATTTTTATTTATATTTGTATTTTTAATAGTTTTATTTAAAATTGGAAGTCGCCCCGAGCTGCTTTGCAGGAAGGGCAGGGTATAAATTATGCAAATAAAATAAAATAAAATAAATTAATAAATATCATCAATCTTGCCTGCTGCCTTGCTCACATGTAGTCCCTCCTCTCCTCTCTCTACTGGCTCCCTCTACTGAAATACATTCAGTACAAGTTTCTCATCTTTACCTAAAAGACTATCCATGACCTTTCCCACCCCCCGTCTCTCTACACTAGTCTCCCACTACACTCCTGTCTGAAAGCTCTGCTCCTCCTCAACCACCACCTTCGCTTGCTCATGGCTCTGCTGTTCCTCTAGGTGTATTTGCCCATACTCCTTTGCTTCCCCCCATGCCTGAAACTCCCTCCACGAACATATTTGGTCTCTCTGTCCTTCCCAACTTTCAAATTCATCCTGAAAACCTACCTCTTTCATCAGACCTTCCCTAGCTCCTCATCCCCTTAGTCCCCTTTCCTTCCCTGATGTAACTAAGATTATTGGATTGATCCAATTAGCCTGATTTCAGGGCAAATCGGGCTGATATGATTGATCTGATTTTGAGATGGGGGCTCTGATCTCCCATTGAATTCCACAGAAAATCTTTGGAGCAGTTTCAGCTTCTGCCAGCTCTGCCTCCCCCTGATGTTCTGCCCAGCACCCAACTTCCCACCCCAGTGCCTGGGGAAGCAGCACTTCTGGGGTGGGTGGGCAGGACACGATTCTGGGGGAGGCTGGTGCTGGGTACTGGCAGGGGTTTGGGAGGAGGCTGAGCTGGGGGTAGAAGGGACAGACAGTGGTGGGGAAGGCGGTAAAGGGGCCACCCAGGGGTGGAGAGGGGGCTAGTTGGTACTTACATACCTTTTCTTCCTAGATTCCAGCTACCCATGCAGCACCTGAAGTGGCCTTCTCAAGGCTGCACCAGGAAGAAACTAACCCCCCAAAAGCAATATGCATGTGCAAAACGGCCACCATGTCCATTTTGTGCATGTATGGCCATTCCTGGCATGTGCAGACAGGTGAAGAGGAAACTGGGAGGAAGTTGACCCTTTCAACTGGTATTTTTGAAATTGGAAAAGTCATTTAAATATATATATATATTCTAGGGAACAATCCTGATTAAAAGTGGCCTGGGGAGGCATTTTTCTATCAAAACTAGGGTTGAAACGAGAATCTATTTTTTTCTCATGAGAATCTTGTGAGATTTCCAGCTGGGGACTGAGATCTCAGTCCAAGGATGAAATTTCACAAGGTATCTTTATCTTATAAAAAAAAATAAAAAATCTCCCTCTGCCTTCAGCGCATGGAGGAGGGGGTTGGTGCCACTTCCCCACTCCCCCCACCACCACTGTGGGATAAAGAGATGGGAATGGTAGGTGTCCATCTGGGGGGGAGGGAGCCAGGAACAGGTTGCCAGGCAACCAGGATTTTGGCATTGGGGAAGTACCGTGAGACGTGGGACTTCCTCAGTGCCATTTTAAGGTCCCTTCATCCCCACCTCATTCTGCTTGCAGCAGGGAGCCAGAGAAGATGCGCAAACTGCCCACCCGCCCCTTATCATAACGCTCCGAATCATCACTGGTAGCCATCTTAGGACCAGAAAGGAATTTCCCCTAAGCCTTCATGGCCCCCTTAGGTGAAGGGTTTTTCACCTTTCTCAGAGTGCATGCTCTTTTGGCCAAAAAAAGTGATACAGCATTTGGTTCGGTGGTTAGGCCTGGAATTGTTGCACTCTAACAGTGGGCTGAGCTAGGGGAGGTTAGAAAAGGTTAAAGTTAGAACTTAGACTGAGCAGAAACATCTCCTTAAGAGATGGGTATGGCCATACATAGCCGCACAGTGTGACCCAGTGTATTGGTCATCGCAGGGGTGATAGGCGAACAGCTGAACCTACTGGGAGGACAATGAGCGAGTGATGGTGTCCTCACCCTTGTTTCAACCCTCATAAAAGGGGGATGTTGGCATGAACATGGCAACCCTGGCAAAACCTGGGGACCGGGATAGGGGGCAAGTTTATGGTTGGGAAGTTAAGACAAAGGAGGCATCCACTCAGGTTTAACTTGAGAACCTCCAGAGCAGTTAGCTATGTGGTGGGTGCAATCACCTGGCTTAACCAGGAAATTTCACGCCAGATTTACAAGACATTAAAGGAAGTAAATTGAACTCCAGTTTTACAAAGGGGGAAGCAGGGAGGACAACAACTTACCCCTTTTTAAGTTGATAGTTGTAACAATAAAGAGTGCGGCTGTGTGTCCTCATCTTCTTCCTGGGGGCGTCCACACAAAAAACCCAAAACCATGGATGCACAAATAATAGCAGGGGCCATTCTGCGCATGTGTGTGTCCCTTTTACAAAATGGCGCTGGCAACATCACCACCATTTTATAAAGGGGCAACTGGTCTGTGCATGTGAAGCAGCCATTTTGCACATAACAGACCAGCTGCCCTTTTCCAAAATGGTGGCGATGCTGCTGGAACCATTTTGGAAAAGGGCTGTGCATGTGCAGAATGGCCCTGGTGGCCATTTTGTCCATGTGCAGTTCTCTCTCTTTTTTTCCCTTGTGTTTCTCAACAAGAATGCAGTCAACATGTTGCTGATTCTCAGCTTGTTCTTGTTTGTCAGAATGAGCAGGGAACTGTAATTCTCATCAAGAACATGAGAATCATGAAATTGAGTTTCATCCCTAATCAAAACACATGTTTCCAGACTAACACCCAAACAATGGGAATTAGTCATAAATTAAATAATGCTACTGGTGACAGAGTTTGGATAACTTACCGTGGGACTGTCTGCTTAGAGGGTATGGCAGTAGAGAATAGGGCCTGGTGTCTTCGACTGTATAGCATTATTTGTTAAGAAACAATTTCTGGTGACAAAAGCTATAATAATAATAAACATAATAATTATAATAAATCATTTAAAAAGTGCAGCAGTGCCACTAGGGGTAGGCAATTCCAAGAGGAAAAGGCTTAGGGGATACACAATAGGTCCCTAATGATACATATTTTCCAAGGTTTTAAAATTAGCTTGGCTCCTTTCAACTCCCAAGTAACCTTTCTTTCTAATATAACCTAGGTAGCTTGTGGAGCATGAAACTCAAGGCATCCATTCATTGTCTCATTTAGCCTCCTGATTCAAGATTACTAAATATGACCTTTTGCCTTCATTAAAAATGGCCTCTTTAAATAAGCATTAGTGGAAAATTCTAACCATTGAATGTCAATTACTTCTAGATTAGGAATGAATTTATTCTGACCATGAGGGAAATTGATCCTCTACATCTGATCCAATCCAGTAAAATTCTAACATTTATCTCATTTAAAACAGATGAGTATTTGGCCAGACACATTCTCTTTATTACCATCCCTCTAGAACTGCTAATTATGTATGATATATTTTATGTGGGGTTTGTTTTAATATATTGTTTATTGGTATCATTCCCTATGGGCATCTAAAGAAAGGAAACTACCTTTTTTTTCTTTCCAGTTTTATGCAGTATAACTCCATGATCTCGCAGTCTATCCAACAAGAGCAGGTAGTACATGTCTAATTTAAGCAGGATTCAATTAAGTACCCTTACCAACTGATTTATATATGGGTAGTATAAATGGGTATATCGTTGGTCCAGCAATAATGACTTTGCAGCAGCAATGAAGCCTACCTCTATATGCTGTAAGCTGGGACACTTTCACACCTGCGGGAAAGGGTTGTTAGGAACCCGGAAGAGCAGAAACAAAGGCAAATTAGATGCGTCTTTGATGAGGTGCAAATGCTGACAGCCAGGTGATTTCACCTCTAAGGGGACTTTCCACCTACAGGAAAGGGTTGTTAGGAAGCCGGCAGAGCAGACACAAATTAGCCGCATCTTAGATAAGGTACGATAGCCAGGTGATTTCCTCTGATACTCATGTTTCGATTTCTGATTGACCAAGCAACAAAATCCATGTCTGTCAATCATCATTCTAAACACGCATATCAGAAGAAATCACCCGACTGTTGTCATTCACACCTTATCAAAGATGCAGCTAATCTGCATTTGGGTATGCTCTGTTGGCTTCCTAACAACCCTTTCCTGGAGGTAGAAAGTGCCCTTGGAGGAGAAACACATGGTGAGTTTAGTGTGGATGGATATTATTTTCATTTTTGGGTAGTCCTTCAGTTACCCAAGCACTTCCTGCAACCAAAAATAGACTTATCTAATTTGGCGGTGGAAGGTCAGGGGCAGTATTCTATTTCAAGATTTTAGTTTGATGTTTCAGTGTTCTTTGTATTTCAGTGGTCATTTTATTTTTCAGTTTTACGTGCACAATAGTACACATTTTGCCAAAATGATGTAACTGAAATACAAAAACAACCAAATAAATAGAATGGAGTGTGAATGAATAGTGGTTATTGCCTGAACTTCCATTTTCAGTTTTAATAGTGTAGATTGGACAGTGGACATTGTTACAAATTTTCTCAGGCATCCTTTTGAATTCTGCTGTTAAGTATTAAGTACATTACTAGTTCTTAATACATAATAGCTTAAGGGTGTAATTTCTCACATTCAAGGAGAAACCCACAGAGAAGAATACTAGGATGAAGGGAAGTTCCTTTTACAATCATCTTTCTGACTTATTCTATTATGGGTGCAGTTTGTTTCCAAAGAACCAAAATATTGATTCAATATGGACAACATTTATTCCACAGGATCATCTGGAGACAAACTGCTATCCATGCCCAGGGACTGCGAGCTAGAGGTTAGTTTCCCTTGCTCCTTTCACTACCCAAATTAATTGACATGTCCTCCCTACTGCTACCTCCAAAGCACTGCAGCCCAGATAGGAATCTTCATTAGAGTTGATGAAAACTCGACAATCGCAGAGAGACTGCGCATGCGCCACCAGGGCTAGCTGCGGGGTGCTTGAGCTCTGACATAGCCAGCACAAAAAACCCTCTAAAATCAGAAAAGCAGCAAAAGAAAGAAGCTAAAAATGAAGGTAAACAAAAACTAATGCCTAATAAAAGAAGCGGGGGGCAGGAAAAACAACAAAAGAACGTGATTACATTTTACTCCCTCCAAGTCGCAAGGCCGACACCGGTAGTAGCCGCGAGCTGCAAAGGCAAAATGGTGACCAGCGCGACACAAACAGAGGCACTGGAGATGCAAACGGCAGGAGGAGAGGTACTAGAAATGTTCAGAGACATTCAAAATAATCTGAAAATAGCAGAACGGGATAGGGAAAAGACTGTTTGCAGACATGAACAGAATGCAGCGAGTCATAGAGGCAGGGAAGAAAAAAAATGGAGGCAGTGATGAAGAGGATGGACACAGCAGAGGAAAGGATCTCTGCCATAGAAGATCAGGCAGTGAAAACTGCAGATTTGGCAGAAGCGGCACAAAAACAATTGAACTGGGTGACAGAGAAGGTGGAGGATCTGGAAAACAGATCGAGAAGCTCAAACCTAAGAATAGTGGGCGTAAAAGAAGGAATGGATAAGGAAGGAATGACAAAATTAATTTGGGACATTCTAGAGAAAATCTTCCCAGAAGAGCCCAGGCTCCATAAAATTAGAATTGATAGGGCACACCGAACTGGAAGGCCCCCCAAGAAATGACACAGACCCTCCATGTATGATAATATTTAAATTAACATATTTTCAAGACAAGGAGGAGATTTTAAAACCAGCAAGACAAAAGAGAAAGGAACTGGAATTCAACAAAGAAAAAATAAAGATTTTTTCCAGACTACTCGCAAGAAACTATGCGAAGAAGGAGAAATTGGATAAAATATATGAGCGTACTAACAGAAGAGGGGTTGCAACCACAGCTACGGCCCCCTGAAAAATTAGTAATAACATGCAAAGGAAAAAGAAAGATCTTTACAGAGACTGAAGACTTAGGGTGAAAACAGACATGACGCTAACACCCTTTAACCACCCTTGGTCGTCATTAATGCATGTTTCAGGGCTGCATAGGGCACCAATACAACCCTGCAACATGCATAAATAACCATCAAGGGTGGTTAGCGTCATGTCTGTTTTCACCCTTAGAGATCTTCCTGCACACAAATGGACCATGCAGAGAGAATAATGAATGAAAAAAACCATCAGTAATGACTAAGAAAGGACCACGTGAGATATGGAACTTCAGTATAAAGTGATGTTGCAAAAGTAAAAATTATTATAAGAGATGATAAAGGGGAGGGTGGAGGGAAAGGAAAGGGGGTAGGGGGATAACCCCTATATTTGAACTGGCTTTGCGAGCGGGAGAGCATAAATAAGAAATAAGAAGCACTTGAATTGAGTACAGACTGGAAAACAACCCACAGCGCAGTTCATAGGGAACTAAATGGGGGAATTTCTAGTGAAGTATGGAAGTTAAAGTTAAACTAGTAAAATTTCAATTTTTTCATTTCCATTTCTATTTAATTTATACCGTGCCTCTCTCCCGTAGGACTCGAGGTGGCTTACACAGCAAAAACATGTCCTGGGTTTTCCACGCAGGGGCCCAAAGAACAATTACCAAAAAAATCTAACATAATATACAATTTAAGCATAATAAGCAAAACAGTTTTCACAATCACATTCCCTTAACTCAGCCAATGTTCCAGTCTATGACCTCCCCCATAAAAATGGGGTAGGTCCCACCCACAACCAGATCATCCCCTGCTGCCACCAAGGGGAACCTGACCACCTCCACCCCCCTCTCACCAGGGGGAGGTGGCCCCACCACCCCAACATCAGGGATCATAAATAGCTCCTCCCCCTCCTCCCAATCTCCTATCTTCTTCCCCAAGCCCACCAAAGACACACCATCAACACACAACTCCCCCCTACCCTCTTCCATAGAGATCCGTACAGGACAACAAGCCCGTGAACAACTCCCCCCCCCAGCTGCACATACTACCCCCCCCACATCTCTCTATCCCGACAAGGGTTCCCCCCCTCCCCCCTCCAGACCCTGAAGGGCCCCAAAGGGCCACACCCTTTGGCCGCAGCCCTTCGTCTCACAGCTGCCAGCTGGCGGCCTGCGGCACAGCTGCCGGTCTGTCCTTTAAGTACCTCCTAGCACTTCCGGTGACCAGCGTGAGGGGGGAAGGGCAGGAGGGGTAAAAAGATTGCCCAGTTCCCCCTCACCTGTTCCCCTTCTCTCCATAGGCACCCGGGAAGACCCCCCAGCAATCGGAGCGGCGGCAGGAACAGCAGCGGCAGCGAGGGAGCACGCCCCAGATGGTAAGTTCAGTGCAGCCACCGGTCTGTCCTTTAAGTGCCTCCTGGCACTTCTGGTGGCCAGTGTGAGGGGGGAATGGCGGGGGGGGGAAATATTGTCCAGTTCCCCCTCACCTGTTCCCCTTCTCTCCATAGGCGCCCGGCACGACCCCCCAGAAAGGGAGCGGGGGCAGGAACAGCAGTAGCAGCGAAGGAGGGCACCCCAGATAGTAAGTTCAGCACAGCCGCCGGTCTGTCCTTTAAGTGCCTCCTGGCACTTCCGGTGGCCAGCGCGAGGGGGGAGGGGTGGGGGGGGTAAAAAGATTGTCCAGTTCCCCCTCACCTGTTCCCCTTCTCTTCATAGGCACCCGGCAAGACCCCCCAGCAACGGGAGCGGCGGCAGGAACAGCAGCAGCAGCAAGGGAGCACACCCCAGACGGTAAAAGGGTTAAGTTGTCCTGTTGACAGCATGGTTAAGTTTGGGCTGATTGGGAAAGAAGGGGGCAGGTACCAGATTGTCAGAATGTATTGATTCTGAGAATGTGTATGTTCTAAACATAGATTGAGAAAGTCCTTTAGAAAACATGGATAGCATAAAGGTTATGACCCTGAATGTCAAGGGTCTAAATGCACCCATAAAAAGAAAGAGATTTAAAAATGTACTTATAGAAAAGGGGCGGATATTTTCTACCTACAGGAGACACATCTGAAATAGGGTGACATATTCAGATTCCAGCATAAAAAATGTAAATACATTTATACCTCGGCTGGAGAAAAAAAGAAGGCAGGGGTACTGATCGGGATAACGTCACAATGGAACTTTGAGCACAAAAAGACAGTATCAGATAATCTGGGGAGGTTCCTAATGGTAAATGGGGATCTGGAAGGAAGAAAAATCTCACTGGTAAATCTTTATGCCCCTAATGTGGGAACAGGGGAGTTTTTACAAGAGGCAGTGAAGAAAATCAATGAAAATGTATATGGAGTAATATTATTACAGGGGGATTTTAACACTCCCCTAACACAGTTAGACCACCCCTAAAAGCTAAACTAAAACAGTGGCAGGGAAAAGTGCACAATACACTAATTATGAATAACTGGATAGATGCTTGGAGATATTGCAACCCAAAAATCAGAGAATTTACGTTTCACTCAAACGTGCACAACACCTCTAAGAGAATTGACCATGTGTGGCTGGATAAACAATTGATGAATAACTGTATAAATAGCCAAATATGTCCAGTGGTACTAACAGACCACCATGCTATAATTACTACCTTGGCTTGGGTGGAGCAGGGACCTAAAGGACCAAGAGTTTGGCACTTAGATAAGGCATTACTCAAAAACAAGGAATATAAAGAGGTTATAACTGAGCAGATAAAGGAATATTTTGAAGTAAATAAGCACTCTGTTACATCAGTACATACAGTTGGGGAGGCGGCCAAGGCCACAATCAGAGGCACAGGCATTTCATTGAGTGCCAAAAAAAAACAAAAAACAAAAGAAAGCATATATAACAGATCTGTACAAGCAATTTAAAAAATTGGAGAAATTAAATGAAAATAACCCCACGCACACATCACAAAATGAATTGACCAAAGTGAAAACTTTAATAAACACACATGAAATAGAAAACACAATGAAACAATTGAAACGTATAAAGGGGTTTTATTTTGAACATGGGAACAAAATGGGAAAAGTGTTGGCAAATTTAGTTAAAAAGCAAAGGAAAAACACAGTAATTTCAGAAATACAATCAGAGGGACAGAAATACACAAAAACAGAAGACATTAAGACTGCTTTTTTAAATTTTTACTCCAAATTGTATTCAACAAAGAGCCCAGACCCTGCAAAAATAAAAAATTTCTTAGATAAATATAATATCCCTAAGATAAACGTGAATCAACAATGTTATGTAAATGTCCCAATAACAGTTGAGGAGGTATAGGAAACAATTGAATCCTTAACAAAGAATAAAACAAGTTGACCAGATGGGTACCCTGCTGAGTTTTACCAGACATACGTTAGTTTAATAGCACCATATCTGACAGAAGTGTACAATGGAATCTTGAAAGAGAACAGCATGCCAGAGACATTTTATGAGGCCACAGTCACACTCATACATAAACAAGACAAACCTAAAGAATCATGTGAGAACTATAGACCCATATCATTGATCAATGTTGACTGCAAAATATTCACCAAAACATTGGCAACTAGACTGGCCTCTATAATAACTTAAATTATCCACCCAGATCAGGTAGGGTTTATACCCAATAGAGTGGGCACAAATAATATATGAAGAGTGGTCAACATGGTACACTACATTCAGGGGAAAAAAATCCCAGCTTTGTGTCAGTGGAGCACACAAAGCCTTTGATTCAATTGAGAGGAAATGTCTGATGGCCACACTGACTAAAATGGGATTCGGAGGGAACTTTATTAAGTGGCTGGAGGCAATTTATTTAAGGCCTGTGGCAAAACTCAGGGTAAATGGTGGGTTATTACAAACATTTACATTGGAAAGAGGAACTAGACAGGGATGCCCACTTTCCCCACTACTTTTTTATATATTACTTAAAGTTCTGGTGATCACGATAAGACAGGAAGAGAAGATAAGGGGAATAGAAGTGGGATCTAAACAACATAAATTGGCATTATATGTGGATGATATGATCCTTTTTATCGCAAACCCAGAGAGATCAGTCCCCCTGCTAATAAAACTAATTGAGGAATTCGGAGAAATATCAGGATATAAAATAAATCATAGGAAATCAAATACACTCCCCAAGGTACTATATAAATTCATGGCACTTCCAGTAATGGTACCCAAAAGCTTTTTTCAACAATGTAACACAATCATCCTAGAATTTATATGGAGTAACAAGAAACCTAGGATCCAAAGACAATCACTCCATGGACCTAAAGATAAGGGAGGGCTTAACCTCCCGGATATACAAATGTACCACAGTTCAGCAGCCTTAAATGCAATACCTAATTGGTATAACATGGAAAAAGCCCCTCAGTGGACAGAATTGGAAGCCAGGATACTAGATATAAAAAATTTTAGGCTGTACCTAACAGAGAAGGGGAAAATAAGGTGGCAAACATGGAACAAACACCCGTTCGCTGGAACTGCAATTAAGTACTGGGAGTCTGTAATCAAGAAAGCAAATATTAAAAAACAATACTCACCGTATACGGATATTGGAGGGGGCAGACAGAGGAAACAGGTTGCGCACCAGACCTGATAAAAAAGATGAGGGAGAAAAAAATCACATGTGCGGGACAATTGTTCCAGACAAGGAAATTTATAGTACTTCAAAAATGTAGGGAATTGCTCCAAAGCAAAGTGAACACCTTCAAATATTTGCAAATGAAAAGCCTCTTTACAGCAAAAGGGGAAGTTGAACACTATAGTAGGGAACCCCAGGGGATAGAAACATTTTTTTTTTAATACACGGCCAACGGAAAGACTATCAAGAATTTATAGACAACTAAAAATAATTTGGTTCCAAAATGAAGATAAATATATTGATAAATGGAATAATGATTTGAACAAAAATTTAGACAAACAGCATAGGGCATTGATCTGGGACCATATGCATACATGCTCGCCATCCTAACAATTCAGAGAAATCCAAATAAAATTAATCATGAGATATTATCTGACACCAGTCAGACTGGAGAAAATTGGTACAGCAAGTAGGGGAAGGTGCTGGAGAGGATGTGAGGAACAAGGAACATACTTACATTGCTGGTGGGATTGTATAATAATTAAGCCTTTTTGGAGAAAAGTATGGAATTGTATGAGTAGGGTGGTGGGAGCAGTGATACCTTTCACTCCAGAAATAGGTTTACTGGGCATGTATCCGGACTCACAAGTGATTCAAAGGCATGCAGACTCATGTAAAAAGATGTGCCTCGTAGTCAAGAACCTAATTGCAAGAAAATGGAAAGCGGAAAAGGGACCTGCCTTCTTGGAATAGATGAACCAGATGTGGTACATGTTTTCAATGGAAAAAATCTGGCTGGGATGCATGATAAAAAAAAAGAGGATTTTGTAGGAACATGGCTTCCATGCATGATGGTGATGCAGAAAGAGGAAGTGGAGACAAATGAAAATGCTTATCTGTTTGACTTTTATATATGATCAGAACTGGTAAAAACATCTGGAAATACCGATCAGAAGTTTAATGAGTTGGGGGGGGGAGATAGGGGGTAGTTAAAAAGGGATGAAAGTACATAATGACAAAAGACGCCAAGCAGGCGACACCAAATAAGTGTACTCGAAGATTCATGAAACAAGCATGGTGTATTTACTGAACAGTTGTATTGTTGGTTACAAAATAAAATATACTTTAAAGTTAAAAAAAAAAAGTTGATGAAAACTCAGGCTGTGCTAACTCCCGCAGATACCTCATTTATTAATTATTAATTATTATTATTATTATTATTATAAGCATTTATATAGCACCAGCAATGTACCTGGCGCTTTACGAAGAATAAAATCGACACGGTCCCTGCCCGGGGGTGTACAATCTAAAGACAGGAGGCGGGGAGACAGGGAAGAGGGAACAGAGTGAGAGACAAGGGATGCTACATTCATGAGGATGCGAGAGCTCAGGTACACGTTCTTGGCTTGGTTGCAGTAAGTTGGGAGTTTACAGATAACAGGTGGGGGATAATCCTGGGTGGGAATGGTTAGCATGAGTTAGGAAGGGCAGAGAGGAAGAGGTGGGTTTTGAGGAGGGACTTGAAGGTGTGGAGGGTGGGAGACAGGCGGATGAGGGCAGGGACGGAGTTCCAGGCGCGCGGGGCAGCGAGGGAGAAGGGACGAAGGCGGTTGGGGGAGCAGGGGAGGCATGGGACGGTGAGGGAGGGGATGGAGGAGGAACGGAGGGCTCAAGCAGGGGTTCAGAGAGAGATCAGGGCAGAGAGGTAGAGGGGAGCGAGGTTGTGAAGGGCTTTTTAGGTGAATACAAGGAGCTTGTGCAGAATGCGGTCAGGAAGAGGGAGCCAGTGGAGAGAGGAGAGGCTGCACGTGGTCAGAGCGACGAGCTAGGTGGATGATCCAATGATTTGAAACACCTCCCTTTAGTACCTTCATAGGACTCACAGAAGGTCTAGCATGTATCCAGGACAAGGAAGGTGACTGACTTTTCCCATCAAAAAGGAAGGAACTGGAAGGGAACCACAGGTATAACATTCTTCTGAGTGCTGATCAGAGTAAATAATATCACTATATTCCATCAAAATCCAGCTTCCATAAAAATGGATAAAAACAAAATACATATCTTATTAAAAACCAACAAAGCATATCTATCTAGATATATGTCAGCAAATTAATTTCCTGCCATTGATGCATCTTGGTCCATGGGTTGTTTACCTGTAGTATTCTACTATTTAGATTTCTTAGGGCTGTATTATTTCTATCTTATTTATGATTTGGTTTCAGAGCGTGTTTGGCCAGAATGACAGGGCTGAGAAAAATGAGTTGAAAGTACACCTTTAAGAACAATATTATTAAAGTTTAAAGTGCTGACCACACTGGAATACAATACCATACCAACACCCCATCAGTGAAAGGCATTCATAACTCCAGTGATGGTTGGGTTTGGAAAGAGATGGCACTTTGTCTTAGAATTCGTTCCTAAAAATAATCCCAAATCTGTATTTCAAACTTAGTCAAAAGATGCAATACAACTCATCTTTGTTGAGGCCATGCTTCCTGTTGTGTTTTGACATGTAAATTATATATTTCATGTGTAATCTTCTTAAGGGCTTAATATGCTTCAATGATGTGTTTTCAGTAAGCCTTTAAGGAAGATACTCATTACAGATGTTTTGGAAGTTCCTCTGTATCATGTTTTCAGATAAATTGTCTTAGCATAAAAACAGCACATAATAAGCTATGCAATTGACTGCATGAATCAAATAAACCTCTAAATGGTTCATCATAATAATATCTTTAGGTATGTTCAAAGATTATACCCATTAGCCATCTCTGAGACTAGCAGGATTAATTCCAACCTCAATAAATGGTTCATACTGGGAATGAGAGATGTCAAGACTGGAGGTATGCAAAATAGTTCTGAAGTACATTTCAGAACATTTCTGCAGTCATTTAGGCATTTATTCAATGTGTGTTCTCTCGATGGGTGTTCCTAGATGTAATGGTAAACATGTGTAAATTCATCCCACGTTGAAATCAATGACATGTAGCCAGTTGAGCAGATGTTTAATGCCACTGCGTATTTGCGACTACGCGATAGTCTCCTCCCTCCTCCTTTTTTCTACTTGATATCCCTTGGTCCAACACACCAAGCTGTAGAAGAGAGAAGCCAGTTCCAGGCTGGTAAAGGGCTGTCAGGCCCAGGATAGAAAGTGATGGAACTATGGGTATTTTTAGACGTTACGGGGCCCTTTGGCCCCGTACCGTAACGAACGTCTTCGTTCCCCGCCGGGGTCACCCCTGCACGGCCCAACAGACGTGCCGGGGGGATCCCGGCAGGGAAAGTGGGAGGGGCCGGGGCCGCGCGGCGCAACGTGCGGCCGCACGGCCCCGCCCCCTCCACGCACCCCGCCGCCCGCCCTCCGAGGAGACGGGCGGGCGGCGGGGCCAATGCGGCCGCCGCGTCTGGCCGATCGTGCCACGGCCCGGGATCCCGCCGGGGATCCCGGCCCGTGGCACGCGGCCAGACGTTACTTTTTGTTGGCCACGGCCCGCGGTCCATTTGACCACGCTTCCCGGGACCTTCCCCCGGCTAGCCCGGGAAGCGTGGTTCAAATTGACCCCATCTGCAGATTCAGCGTGGCCAACATCTGGCGCACGCTGTGCAGACGTTCAGGGGCCTTTCGCCCCGCCGCGGGGTTCACCGTGGTTCAGTGTGGTTCAGCGTGATCTCGTCACGTCTGAAATCACCCTATGTGGTCAAAGCTTCACCCCAGAGAAAATCCAATGGTAAAAACACACATACACACCCTGCCTCTTTCCTTCATGTCTTTCATTCCCTCAGTCTCTTCTGCCTCCCATTTGTTGTTCTTTCTAAGTTTCCCCCCACCCCAATTTTCAAAAAATAAAATAAAAAAATCTTGGCGATGGGAGGGAACTTGACTGGTTCAAATGTCTCGATGGTCACTGCATGATAAAAAAAATAAAGTGTGGCAGGGTCATGCACATCTCAAGACATAGCAACTGCTATGCAGCAGGTTGCATCAACAACAGGTTTTGGTACACCCATAATAACAAGTGAGAAGCAAGAGGCATATTTTCATAAATGGACATAGTGACCAAGTGTGTGTTTAATGCCGAAAAAGAGTATCTAGCATACAGGGTGGAAACAGAAGTGACTGCGCCGCTGCAGTAATTTGGCAATCTGGCCTGGGTCGAGCATGAAAGTCGAAGCACACAAATCCAAACCACTTCTTACTGTTCACCACATGTTCCTGCAGCCAAACCACAAGGGTGGGCACGGAGATGCTGAAATGTGCGGCCAGCTGGTCCCACCCCCACACTATACCTTCCACCATGACCCCCCATCATGACAGACAGTCATGGCAGCCAATGAAGGCCGCTATGGTGGCCAGCCATGGTGGACCCAATCCGGGCTAGGTCACAGAAGGCCACACCAAATGCGATAGACTGTTGTGGTCCACTTTGCCCCTATTGGGCAGAGCCTGGCCCAGGCTATGATCTGGAGCTAGTCTGTGGGTCAGAGTACAGGCTAGCCTTCAACATGGCCAGGGGCAACATAGGACAGATATGCTGGTTAGGGATGTGTGAACGTGGTTCAGAAGTTTGGCGTTCGGATCGAACTCAACCAGTTCGGTCGACCGAACCAAACTTCCGAACCGAACTCGATTTTCGAACTGAACCCAATTTCCAAACTTGGCTCCATTTGCCCATCCCTAAAAGATAATATTCCATTTAGTTCAATGGGGTTTGAATTTCCGAAGTTTGTTCAGAAGTTCAGAGTTCGGACCGAACTTGAATAATTCGGTTGACTGAACCGAACTTCCGAACCGAACTGAATTTCTGAACTGAACCTAACAGAACCGAATTTCCGAACTCGGTTCTGTTCGCCCATCCCTAATGCTGGTGACTCATGGGCCAAAGTATGAAAAAGTGGGCCGCAGCAGGCTACCGCCACATCTGTTTTTACCCTATGTCTGGTAACACCCAATGAAGCAAGTAAATGGTGCTGTAATTGACATGGGAGCTGAAGTATCCTGTTGACTGCCGTTGTTTTACCTTTTTGGCAAAAGAAGCATACAATTACCTGTAAAGCCCTATATGGCCTGGGCCCCCCGTACCTGCAGGACCGACTCACACCACGTGTCCTGTATTGGCCTCTGTGGTCATCCGGGGATGCCCTCTTGGAGGTCCCGTGGGTTTCCCTGGTGGCTATGTCTGAGCGCGTGTTCTTGGTGGCTGTGCCGCGGCTATGAAACTCCCCCCTGGTGGAGATTTGTCTATCTCCCTTCTTTCCATAAAAAATGTAAGACCTGTTTTGCCAGATATTTGGTGATGGGAATGGGTAATGGATGGGAATTTTTTGGGGGTTTTCCAGGCCTTTGGGGGGATTTTAATGTGATTTTATGGTATGGGTATTTGTTTTTATATATTATTTTATTATATGTTGTACACCACCCCGGGCTGCCACTGGGCAAGGGTGTGTGGTATAAAAATGTGTTTATAAATAATAAGTAAATAAATAAAACGGCCATCTCCATGCTCACACATGCACTTGATGAATATAGGATGTGTATGCTTTAATCTTGTATGCAGGTCACTTCTGTGAATCAAAGAATACACATTTGACATTTGTGCAAATTTAAGCTGGTCAAAAAATGACCCCTTTCTCTCTCATTGTTTCCCTACAATGGTCAACCAGAGTGGGTCATGGACGTCCTGCTTCCCCCTTTTCCAATAAGCTAGGTCCAGCTGCTCCTGCTGGAGCAACTAGGACAGGATGCTCCAGTTCTGTCCTCCACAACTGCCCTGTTATGAGGCACTTGGCCACTTTACAACCCTGAAGAAGTCCTGGTCCAGAGAAATTTCTTGCAAATTTGTATTTGGAATAGAATGCAAATGCCAATGTGTCATTTTTTGTGCAGTATGAGAAATCCAAATTCTAACCAGTCTTCTGCAATGTTTGCTGCATGTGTCACATATGGCAGAGGTCCCCGAACTATGAGATGTGATTTCCAATGGAGTAATTCTATTTGCAGATAGCACTGTGATCCTTTAGCACCCATTAGAGTGCCTTTCCAGTGAATGGAACTTGTAGTGGTGCAAAATGCTATTGCTGACTCTTAAGAATTTGGGGAACAACCATAGTGCAAGTAAGGTAGAACTCAGTATAAGGAGGAGTAAGAACAATCCATCCCTTATAAATGAAAAGCCACCTACCTAGTTAATCAGCTTTTTGATTCAATGCATTTGCATCCCAAACACATTGGGGGCCCAAAGAATTTACTATTATGGTTGACAAGTGAACATAACTTTGCCAGCAAAGTGACTTATGCTATGAAATCAAACTTACTTTCTTTCTTTCTTTCTTTCTTTCTTTCTTTCTTTCTTTCTTTCTTTCCCCTTGCGCTAGCTGAAGCGATAAGTTGTTGTTTCATCTGGGCTTGCTTTGGCCAAGTGTAACTGTTTGTTTTTTGATGACGACTAATGGTATCAACACCAGTCACCTCCAGTTGGCTGAGAGGGAGAGAGGCATAATGAACATTATATATGTGAGCATACTATAAAATAATACGCTCCACATTTTTTTCAAGTAGTTTGAAGAAAATGAATGCCAAGTGCTTCAGCATAACTATTTGGTGAACAGAGCCTGTAGAGTTCAGAAGGAAAATGCTTATGATATAAAGCAGTCATGCTGATGACACTGGAGTTATCTATATTAATTTAGGTTAGAGTGCTATCTTCCTAAGGCAACAAACTATTTGTACCAGCTCTTGTCAAAAACAGGATCCATTTGTACATTCTTGATTAGTGACACATATTAAGATTTCATTTTATTCTTTGTACTTAAATTGCTTTTTGCCACAGGCAGTCATTTAAGCTTAGAGTTCATTAAAGTATGTTATTCCATCTCACTTTTTATGGCATGTGAGGAGAAAAAAAAGAAAGAAAAAAAAATGTTGCTGAAAAGTGAAATATTTTTAGACGTAATTTATTTTAACAATTATACTGTTAGAGCCTTATAGACAAAAGCTTTAAAAAAATTGTAGTGGGTAGATACAGACTGTTAGCTTTGCTCCACATTTCTATTGTATGAAATCAGAACATTTGGAACTATTTAACCCTCTGCGTAATCCAGGGGGAAAAAAATATGCAATTTTGAATCAAGCTGATATTTTCAAGGGTTCTGGATGCTCAGTTCTCATTAATTTCATGCATCAATATCACTTGGGGAGGTCTGAGAATTGCAGCCTTAAAATTCTTAAAAGTCTTCTGCCCTTCTAAAGACATTACATTTTAAAAAACAACACAATATCCCTATTGTTGTCATAGGTTGCCTGTATTATTTGTCAAATATTATAATCAGCTAAATACATGATTTTAATAAATTATGAGTAGTTTAGAATGAATACAGTTAGCTTTCTGGTTCAAACGTTAAGAGATGAATAACAGTTAAAGTTCTTTGATTCCTATTTTCAATGGGAGATGTGTGGCTAAGCCATATAGGGGTGGGAAGTTCGGATTATCCAGTATCCGATACTGCCGGTATTTTTCTGTACTGGCAGTATCAGATTAATCCGGATATTGAGGGTACCGGTACCGGTTCCCCGTGCTGAATTGTTTTACATTGCGGCCATTGAAATGAATGGCCGCAATGTAAAAAAAGAAAAAAAAACCTCAACCACTTTTCCCTCCCTCGTCCAGGCTGCACGGGTGGAAGAGGGGACACCCACCCACCCACCCTGCCCAGCCTGGATTTCTTTTTTTAAAAAAATTCCCCAAAGTCCCTAGCTCCAGGCTGCCGCCGGCGACCCGGAGCCCGCACCAGCAGGTAGGTACTAGGGTGATCCCTGGGGTGGGGGTGGTTTAACACACACCCCACCCCAGGGATCACCCTACCCCCATCCAAGGATCTCCTACCTTTGGCACTCTGGGTGGTGGTGGCGGCGGCAGCATGACGGTCCGGCGGCTTCAGTGCTGGCTGTGGCTGCCGGCTTCAGCGCTTACTAGGCATTCCGTGGAAACCCAGAAGTTCCCCGGAAGGCCTAGTAAGCACTGAAGCTGGCAGCCACAGCCAGTGCTGAAGCAGCCGGACCGCCGTGCTGCCGCCGCCACTGCCACCGCCGCCCGGAGCGCCAAAGGTAGGTGATCCTTGGGTTGGGGGGGTAGGATGATCCCTGGGGTGAGGTGTGTGTTAAACCACCCCCCACCTCAGGGATCACCCTAGTACCTACCTCCTGGTGCGGGCTCCGGGTTGCCGGCGGCAGCCCAGAGCCAGGGACTTCGGGGAATTTTTTTTAAAAAAAAAATCCAGGCAGGGCATGGAGGGTGGGGGGTGTCCCCTCTTCCACCCTCACAGCCTTGGAGGGGGAGGGATTGTTTTTTCCCCCCATTGATTTCAATGAGGACACTGACAGTTCCCCATTGAAATCAATGCAATAGATCCGGCACCGGTAAACCGTTTTTAATCCAGTAAACTGTTATTTTGCAAACCGGCAACCGGTAAAACTGGTAGTCTTTTTTTTGCCCGATGTCCCATCCCTATAATGCATCAGATGGAAAATGGAAGGCTTAAACGATAGCCTCTAACTCCACCACCAAACTCGCAAAACAACATGCAATGGATACTTAGGTAGTCAGTATGTCCAAAGATGGATATTACGGCTGAGTAATTTGGCCATATTGGGACCAGGATCAATTTCTCAATCATTTCTTGATAGCAATGCCATGTATTAATTCTTGTAATAATGAGAAATACCATTCTGATTTATTGACTTTCCACTTACCGCGTACCACGTACTGTTAATTTTACTACTGGGTTTGTTTTTTCTGCATTTCTGAGTCAATCATTGCGCAAATAGCCCACTACTTAACCTTCCCACAGTGCGTACCACATTCCTTTACAAATCTGCCATCCAGTTGCAGATTGATCAAATCAAAACATAGAACAACAATTCTGTCTGGAGACACTGGAGTGGAGGTTAAGGGGCACTGTTGGGAGGTTAAGAGGTGGACTATTCGCACAGCAATTGGCTGAGAAATGCAGAAACAACAAACCCAGAAGTAAAATGGTACCCTAGCAATGTGGTAAGCAGTAAATTAATGGTATGTAGTAAACTGTAAGCAGAGAGTTGGTAAATGTGATCTCAGCACACAAAATATCAGTCAACTGAGAATCAAATTCTCAGTCAAGACATTTACGAGTACCAAGAACTTCTTGATTTGACCAAGACAGAACTGGGATTTCAATGAGATTTCTCATTTTGCCGAAATTTTGTTTCACCCCTACTGGATATACTTGTGGGCATGACAGAATTGGCAAAGACATAGAAGCCTGTGACAGGATGATTGCTGTGGTGATTCCTTCCAAGATTAACTCCTAAGCTAGCCAGTACTAAGGATGGGCGAACACGGTTCAGAAGTTCGGAGTTCAGACCAAACTCAACCAGTTCAGTCGACCAAACAGAACTTCCGAACCGAACTTGATTTTCGAACCTAACTGAATTTCTGAACTCGGTTCTGTTCGCCCATCCCTATAAGATTCCATTTAGTTCAATGGGGTTTGAATTTCCAAACTCTGTTCAGAAGTTCGGAGTTCGGATCAAACTCGAATAGTTTGGTTGACCAAACCAAACTTCCAAACCGAACTCAATTTTCGAAACAAACCGAATTTCCTAACTTGGTTCTGTTCGCCCATTCCTACCCAGTACAAAGAAAAACATAGGGCATTTTTAAATGTAACATTGATCGGGTGACAAATCGCCCTAGCATGTATTTGAGTGTTGTGTGTAAGCAGATTTGAACATTGTTTTGTCACCAAGTGTTGGGCTCCTGGTAAACCTGGGATGTGAACACTATTGCATTGTTATCTCAACTCACGTGTTCCCCCAAAACACGTTGGGAGCATTACATTTAAAGATATGGAGTGATGTGTTTGCATCAGCTTCAAGTTATCAGAACAATAGAGTACTGTGTTTTCTGGAGGGGACTTGGGTCTGCTCTGGCTCTCCTTCTATCCTCATGAAGCACAAGCATTATTTCCCTCAAAGGGAACAACATAAATACAGGTGCCAGTAGAAAGGGAGTTATAAACTCGTTTTTTCATTTCTTTACTATGAAAGCACTCCTGAAATTACCTCCCGCTGCAATACTTTTTGCATTTCCCTCGTAGTGGCAACCACTGCAAGGGACATTAACACCTACTCTGCATGACAAAGCACAGAAAAAAGTGCTTTCATAGCAGCTTAAAAATCCCATCTGTAGAGGGCTGCACTTGTGTTGTAAAGAAAGGGAGAGAGGAAAACACCTAATACCTCCGTAATTGGGTGCATGTCTAAACATGGGACACACTTGAACACGGGGAGCAACCAGTGTCATGTCAATATCCCAGCACAGTTTGAGATGAGCTTTAATATTACATTTAAAGATGCTCATAAAGCATGTGTCTGGGTGGGGGTGGAAACAGCTTAATGGAATAGAATCAATCAATCAATCTGCGGTTAATATCCAGTATTCTGGTGAGTTTAGCAGTTACACAGTAATTGTTCAATGTGTATCTAAGGTTGCTGGGAAAAACCTTTTGGACATTTGGAGTGAAGTTCTATCAGAATTATGATGACATTCAGCTCTACCTTTCTTTTTCATCTGACTCAAATCCTGCAGTCATGATACTTAACCAATAACTGGCTGCTGTTGGGGACTGAATGAGGGTGAGCTGACCAAAGATGTGCGAACAACTCGCGGTTCGGGTTTGGTCATTCAGTTCAGTTTGGTCCGGTCCGGTCGCCGAGTTCGGGTTCAGTCATTTGGTTCAGTCAAGTTCGGTTCGATCATTCAGAAAAAGGTATTGTGAGATCCCGTGATCGTGCCAAAAACTGGAAATTTGAGTGCGTGTGGAGCTTGTGTGGGTAAGAGTGTGTGTATTGTGGCTGGCTGGGTGTTCAGTTTTGATTCATGTGTTTTGGCTGTGTGGTGTGTCAGTTTGACTGTTGGTTTTAGTTTGGCTGGTTGGTGAGTGTTGGTGGGTGAATGTTGGCTGTCTGTTGTTTAAAAAAAAAATGAAGAAGACTGTTGTAATTAAATGTCAGGGGGGCAAGGTGGTTCTCCCGGAGCCAGTGGTGGTGGTGGAGGAGGAAGAGGTCACTGCCCCAGCCCCTGGACCTTTGGTGGTGGTGGTTCTGGAGCCGGTGGTGGAGGAGCATGCGGGCACAGGAGGTGATGCCAGGTTTGTAAACTTTTTTTTTACTTTGAGGACAAGAAAGGCTCTATCTGTTAGAGTGAGCTCACTGGCGTGCGGGTGGGTGTGTAGGTGGTGGGTATCAGTCAGGCATAAGTGGACATCAGCGGGTGGCAGCGGATGTCTTCCACAGAGAGAGAGGGTACAGTAGTGGGAGGGGGGGCTGCTATGAGGGGGGGAAAACATGTGCCTGCCAGTCATCCCTAGCAAGGATTACTCTCTAGTTGCCATTCCTACATAGCAGTAGCACCCCCAAATAAGGGCAGGATTTGCACGTCCCAGCCAGGGTCTTTTGTATTTGCATGTCCCAGCCAGGGTCACCATCTCCCATTGCCATCCCTAGCACGCCAAGGAGGGAGAACTAGAGGCGTCATCATAAATGCATGATATTACTTAGCTATTGTTTATGTGTTCCTGTTTTAGAGAGGGTTAGGAGTAGGAATCAGATGCCGGCGCTGGTGCCAGTGCACGCAGGACACCAAGGTGGAGGTCGCCAGTGCCACTGCCAGACAGCAGGTACAGAAGGTCCAATGTCTGGCAGTGGTTTAATAAGGCTAATGGATTCGCTATCTGCACGGTAAGGCACAGGGACTGGAACAACAGGGAATGGATTGCCATATGACCTGTTAGGAAGTCCCCTGCAGAGAGAGATTGGAATGCCCACCCACTTGTGGAAACAGAATGCAGGCAGGGCTTGACAGACCATTGGTCTCACACAGTATGGCACTTCTTATGTTCCTATCTTTTTATGTTTTCTATATATGCGACAAATGATTTAAAAGGCACAGCCAGGGGACCACATCATGGCTCATGAGCCACATCGGGAAAAAACATGATATCGATGTGTTGCATGGTCCTTCTGGGTTGGGAAGGCATGGCAGCAGCAGGGATTCTGGCACAGAGGAGCAGCACCAGAAGGAAGGGGGGAAGGCCCAGCAGAAACGCCGGCACCTAAGCCCTCTCACCTCCAGCTCTGCTGGCAAGGAGTCTCCAGCCCCCCGGGAGGAGTCAGAGGAGGAAAGGGCCTTCTGTGGACAGCTGAAGATGCCCAAAAAACAATATACGGTGGTTCTGAGGGTCCAAGGACACAGGATGGAGGACCAAATGGTGCAGTGATTCTGGGCGCTGAGAGCAAAGGAATGAAATGCGGAGGCATGTACCAAGTACCTCCGCACGGAGAGGGAGGAACTTGAAGTACACCACCAGTCGGTCGCCACTGGGAGGCCTCCCTAAGAGGGGCCAGGGAATTTGCCCAGCAGCATGGGTATGATTTGGAGGAGGATGTGCTGCCTGCCCCTGGGTCCTATGCACCCATTTCCCCTTACCCCAACGTTCCGGGGGACAGGAACACAGACTAATTTTTTTTTGTGTGTGTATATATTAATGTCTGGTTTTTGTTTTAAAAAGTTGTAATGTATGTTGTTGTTGTTTTTAAAGTTTTTTATAAAAGTTTAACGGTTATATTTGTTGTTAAATTTAATAGCTTTGTTTGGACTGACCAATCTTTTATCCCTCTGTGCTGCTGCTCTGGCAGGTGGCATAATCTTATTGTATATATACAGCTTGTCACTGAGATCCCTACCTGACAGAAGCAGCAGCACTAGGTAGGGTATTAGCACCAAGATGTGCCAGCAGCAGGGTCTCAACTTGAAGACAGCCCCCCCAAGAGGGGCAGGGCTTCTGTTTGTGTGTGGGTGTGCCAGAGAGAAAGAGAGACAGGCCCCTGGCAGTGAGCAGCAGGCAGTGGTTGCTGGATTAGACAGTGGGGTTGACAGGGTACAGAACCCTTGGCACAGACAGCATAGGTGTAGGTAGGCAACATTTGCAGCAGCAGCAGCCATTGGTTACCAGGGTACAGAACCCTTGGCACAGACAGCATATAGACCTGGGAGCCATTGGCACTAGCAGCAGAAGACATTGGATGCCAGGGTACAGAACCCTTGGCACAGACAGCATAGGTGTAGGTAGGCAACATTTGCAGCAGCAGCAGACATTGGTTGCCAGGGTACAGAACCCTTGGCACAGACAGCATATAGGCCTGGGGGCCATTGGCACTAGCAGCAGCTGACATTGGTTGCCAGGGTATAGAACCCTTGGCACAGACAGCATATAGGCCTGGGGGCCATTGGCACTAGCAGCAGCTGACATTGGTTGCCAGGGTACAGAAACCTTGGCACAAACAGCATAGGCCTATGGGCTATTGGCACTAGCAGTAGAAGACATCGGTTTCCAGGGTAGGCAGGCAGATGACGTGGCATGAGCGGGAGTCAGGCAGACTAAGGCAGGGTTCGAGCTTTGCAACCTGGGTGGGCGGGCAGGCAGGCAGTGTGACATGAGAGGTAGTAGGGCAGGCGGGCTTGGGAAGACTTTCAGCTAGGCAACCTGGGTGGGCAGACAGGCACCTTGGCATGGGAGGCAGGAAGGCAGACTGAGGCATGCTTCAAGTTTGGTGGCAATCTGGGCATGCAGACAGGCAGAGTGACATGATAGGCAGTAGGGTAGGCAGGTTGGGACATTGGCATCAGCATACTCAGATAGGCTAGCAAAGGCTGTGCAGCATGGGAGAATGAGAGCCCATCAATGTCACATTTGGGGGCAGAGATCATGTAGCCATAGGCCGGCTGGCAGGCTTACAGTCTCCCAATGCCATCCTGTGTGATGAGGTCAGTCAGATAAGGCGGCTGAGGCCATCTAGTATGAGAGAGAGAGAGAGAGAGAGAGAGAGATGGGGGGCATGGCAGATGCCAGGCATTGGGAGGGAGGGACAGCACCTCAGTAGCACAGCAGCAGTAGCCGTGGCCCAGATTGAGGAGGAGTCCCGTCCCATGACTGCCTCTGGCATGGGATGGTGTGAGCCATTGCACCATCAATCCTTGTCCAGGGGCAGCTCAGGGAATCCCAGCAGTGGAAGGTTCACCTTAATGAACAGCAACTGCTCCACCAACTTGGCCCCAGTCTCAGGCAGTGCGGGGACCAAATGTCCCCTGCCATATAGAACACCTGCTCGGTGGGAACACTGGATGGTGGGCAGGACAAGAAACCCTTGGCCACTTTCAACAGGGCTGGCCACACAGTGGCCTTGCCAGCCCAGTAGGCCAAGGGATCACTGCTGGGATCATTACATGGCTCCTCCTCCAGGTAGGTCTCCATGGCTGCTGTAGCACCATCGTACTCCCTCTCGTAGCTCTTCCTGGGAACCACCTCCATCACTGCCCTCAGCCACGCTGCTTGCCCTATTGTTATGGGGGACCCCATGCTCCCCAGAGTGGCCTGCACATAGGCCGAACTACTTCTGATGCTGCTGGCAACAGGGGTGCTTCTGCTGCTGCTGCTAGGGCTCTGGGCAGGAATAGACCCACCTGGCTGAGAGGGGTAGCTGCTCCCACTCCCACCATCCCCAGGGGTGCCCTGAAGCATAGACTGCTCTGCCTGCCAGACCCTCTCCACCGGTGCATCTTTCCGGAGGGCATAGAGCACTGTCTGGCGTGCCATGCTGCCCTTGACCCTGGGGTCCAGCATTGTTGCCAGGACATATTTCTCTCGCTGCAGGAGCATGTCAAAACATGCCTCCAGCCCTGAGTTCAGCTTCCACACCAGGTCAAGTGCCTCATCGGCCAGATTCCTGCACGCAGGGCCACAATCCCGCCCCCTGAGAATCTCGTCCATACTCCTCTGGAGACTCTGTACCAGAGGGGTCACCTGGCTGAGGGTGGCGGTAAAGGTGCTCACAGTCTCTGTCATGGCCAGAAACTGTCTCAGGATGATGACCGTTTGAGCCAGGATCTCCCATTTCACCCCATTAATCCTTTCCGGTTTCCCACAGTCCATCTCCAGTTGAACCTGATGCAAGGCGGCTTTCTGCTCAAGAAGCCGCTTGAGCATCAGGAAGGCGGAATTCCACTGTGTGGAGACATCCTAGACGAGCTGGTACCCTGGGGAGCCTTGCTCAACCTGCTTCTCCCAGAGGAACTCACTGCCCTTCATGGTCCAGTTGAACAACCCCGCCAGCTTTCTCCCCCATCTATCAAGGAGCTAACGGTGCCTTCCCCAATCCCCGTATCCCCCAAGTCCAGAGCGTCCCTGACTACCAGGTGAAGGGTGTGTGCGGCACAAGGAATGCTGGTGAAGCCCCCCTCATGGACTGTTTTTAGTACATTTGCGGTGTTGTCCGTCACCACACACCCCTCGATGAAGGCCGCACCTGGCGTAATCCATTCCCTCAGCATGACTGACAGGGCTGTCTCAATGTTCCAGGCAGTGTGGGGGCTGTCCATTACTTGTGCCTGAAGCAGAACCCACCTATACCCTGCTTTGGGATGCCTCCTGCCACTCCCCAAATCTGCTTCCGGGTCCTGCCACCAGTGGCCTGTTACCACCAGGTAGGCAAGCTGGGCATTCCTGCTGGAACACAGGTCCATGGTGAAGTGGACCATGCCCCCCCAGCCCCTAACAGCTTCTCCCTCACCAGCTCCTTCAAAGCCCTGTAAAGGTCTGGCACCGCAGTCCAACTGAGGGTGGTGCGGGATGGCAGATTAAACTGGGGGGGGGGGCAGGAACCCAATCAGTCACTGGAAGCCCTTGTCCTCTACAATTGAGAAGGGCTGCCCATCCAGCGCAATCATTTCAGCCAACAGGTGCTTGGCTTTCTCTTGAAAGCCACGCTGCCCTGCTGCTGCTGGCCTTGGCAGCTGCCCCCACCCCAGCTTCTCCATGGTGGACTTCCGCTGCTGGTGAGGCTCCTGCTACTGTTCTTCCCCCCTGCTCCTGCTGGTAGAGGCAGCAGTTGGTACAGGATGCTTGCACGCTGAAGGGAACTTGCTGGCATCCACTTCCCCTGCCTTCACGCTTAGCAGCAGAGCACTGTGGCATGACTTCAGGTGCCTCATCACTGCAGTTGTCCCAAGGTTGGCGAGCTTCTGCCCACACTTCACCAGCTTATTGCACAAAGTACACTGCACCTCTCTGGGATCACCTGCCCACACCAGCTTAAAATGTTCCCATATAGATTATTTCACACACACCCCCGCCTTCTGGCCCACCCCTGTTAATGCACTGCTGCCAACGCTGCTGGGAGGGGAGAACTTGGTGGCACTGGCGACACAGCTCTGGGAGGAGGGTCATCCATTGCTTCAGCTCCAGACATCTCCTCTATGGCTCTAGTGTCTGCCTCTGACTCACTGTCCACGATCTCGGTGATGTCCCGTGAAGGGGAGTACTTGGAGCTTGAGGCTAGACTGCCCATTCCTGCCATGCTGCTGGCACTCACCCTGTGCCCCCCTCTATAGCTGCTACTGCTTCTGCTACTCCTCTCCTGACTGCCATTGCCCGGGGATCAGGCCCTGCCTCTAGCAGCCGGGGTGGATCCACCAGCTCTGGACTGCTGGGGATCGCCTCCACAATGGGGGACACTGGTGGCCCTGGAGGAACAGCTGAAGCAGCAGCACCTGTTCCTGCAGCTGCAGTAGAGGCAGCCACAGCCTCATGTACTAAAGGCCTTCCAGTGCCCTGCGTGGCAGTGGAGGGTACTGCCAGGAGGTTATGCTGAGCCACTGAAGCCTGTTGCCCTAAAGCAGGCCTGCAGAGTTTGGGGCATAGTGATGTGCTCTGGCTGCTTCTGCTGCCTGCTTCTGCTCCATGGGCATGGCCCCTGCCACCTCTCCCACGTGACACCCCATTGCCTGTCTTACAGGCAGCAGACCGGCCTCTCCTACACACAAAGATTTTATAATTTATTTATTTTTTACTCACATTTTTATCTAATATTACATCTATCTCTACACTAAATCTAACTGCTATTAACTATTCTAAAACCTATGGAACTAATACTAAATGAAATATACTAATAACTACTAAGGCCTTGTCCTACAAACACACTGTATCTCTATCTATCTGTATAACTAAGCTAACTCCTATGTATATCTATCTAGTAACTATCTATCTAATATCTGTCTGTCTATATATACACAATATTACACAGGGGGAACACAAAGAACACAGGGAGGGGTACAAAACTGAAATGAAAATCAATCTAATAATAATAATCCTACTCTAAATAAATCTGAAACTTAAAACAGGGGAAGGGAATCAGGGATGGAATAAGAGGGAGAGGGAAAGGATTCAAGGGAGGAGGGAAGATTGAACACAGGGAGGGGTAAAAACAAAAAAATAACACCTAAATCTATCTAATATAATCTAAATAAATGAGAATATGGAAGTAAATGGGTTGGATGGGTGAAATAGGAGGAGGATGGCAATGTATTGGGGAGCTGAGAACTGCTGGGAGAGGGAGCCGTCTGAAACGCCTGCTGTTCAGGAACCGTGACTAGCTCAGAAGGTGTTGGGAAGGGGGAAGGGCAATGAGTTTTGTTACTTGCTGCGCCCACCTCACCGTAAGCCCCATTGTCTCCATGCAGCCTAGCCCATGGCCAATCACAGACTGCAAAGCCAGTGGTCTGAGGAGAAAAGGGATGGTGATTGGGCAGGCTGGCTGCTACTCCAAACTCAATCCGAACCAACCAAACTGTTTGGTCATTTCGGAGTTCAGATTCAAGTTCGGTTCGGGTTCGGTCATCTGAACAGACTGAGTTTGGGCCAAACTTCCAAACTGCGTTCACACATCCTTACTGAAGAGGAATCCAGACAAAACTGAAGGGATGATAGTTGACTCACCCTATGACTGGGAGGGGATTGGGACCCCTGTCACTAAAGGGATCCAGCCCCCTCTGGTTTCTCAGGTTCTCAGCTTTGGAGTTCTTATGGACCACTTGCTGTGCCTGGAACATCAGGTTGCAGTAGTGGCCCAGATCACTTTTCACCAACGCCAGCTGGGAAGGAAGCTGCATCATTTTCTTTGATTCAGATCTGGCCACTGTCATCCATGTCTTCATTACTTCAAGGATAGTTTCCTGCAATGCGCTCTACAAAGGGTTGCCCTTGATGACTGTTTGGAAGCTGCAGCTGGTGCAGAATGCAGAGGACTGGCTTTTATGGGCGGTGGTCACCAGGACCACAGTCCCCCTGTGCTTTATTCCATGTACAGGCTTCATATACCTTTCCAGGCACAATTCAGTTCAGTTCAGTTTTATTAATGGCGTAACAAAAAGTTTTTGCCATCGTCAACATGATACAATAAATAAATACAATAAAACATATATGTGTATGTTTGAGTTTAAGTACATTTGTCCAATCATACCCATTTCTATAGCATTAACTAGATATCACTTTATCCCACGCAACCTCAAAATGTATAAAATTATATTTTAATATAGTCAATTTTGTTTCCTCAGTAAGCATCCCATTGTCGGCATCCATATCATGTTTGTTGTATAATCAATTTCCTAATGCCTGGCCCCCCACCTCCTCACCCACATCCTTAAATTGACCAGTCCTTTTCCTAGCTTCTAGCATTTGAAATAACATCCACCCTATTTCTCTCACTTTTTCCCCTCCCCTAGCATACAAAAGGAACTGGAGTCGGTATTTGCTTGGCCAATACCTTTTGCCTCCCAAGATTTTATCTAGTCACTCGACCCTCACCATCTCCGTATACCGGCAATCCAATATTGCATGATATATATCATCAATTTGCTCCAGTCCACATGGACACTTATGCTCTTCCCAGGGGATCTGACTGTATCGGCCTTCGAGTACTTTAGAGGGTATCATCTGAAACCGGCATAAAGTATAAATTCTTCAGATTTTGAAACTCCAAAGTTTAGTTAAGTAATTTTCTCTTTCCCAGGACTCCTTCAGGCTTGTATAGAGAGGGGCTACTCTGCTGCAGGTAGCTTGTGCAAGCTGTTCTTGCCCAGCTATACCCTCCAGCCGTTGCAGGATCTCCACTTTAAGGTACACCGGTATCGATTGGGTCACCAAAAGGTACCCGTACCCTCGATTATTTAATAATACACCCAAGTCCTCTCTCCAGGATGATCCCTTGGAAACCTCCAATGTTTCCCTCCAACAAATCTTAGGTAACGCATCCTCCTCCATTTCCAACATCCTAAACCATTACCTAAGGAGGCGGCCTTGTGCTTTAACCTTAACCGGGAGTAGTTCCATCTCCATTCTCATTAATACAATTGGCATAGCCTTTGGCGACCTCAGAACCCTCCTCATATATAAATTCTGGACTCCCTCCAATTGTACATCTACCTGTCCTCCCCAGACCTCCACCCCATATACAGCCTTAGGTATTAACTTTTCCTCTAACAACTTTACAGCTGGTGCCACCTGCCTGCCCCCATGTTTATTCCAAAACTTAATCACCCCATTTACTGTTTGTTGTAACTTCAGTCTTATTTCATCCCACTGTTTATCCCATCTGCCTGTCGCGGAGAAAGTTAATCCTAAATATTTGTATCTGTCAACCTGCTCCAGCCTTTCCGCACCCAATCTCCACACATGCTGGGCTTGTCGCTTCGAGAAGACGACCACCTTGGTCTTTTCGTTATTAATGACTAATTCATTATTCCTACAATACTCCTCCATCTGTTGTAGTACCCGTCTCAATCCCACCCGTGAGGTGGCCATGAGTGCCATATCATCTACGTACAGCAGTGTATTTATACTCCTGCTGGCCACGTAGGCTGGATGCAAATCATCTCTCTTTAGATGGTCTACTATATCATTGATAAAGACATTGAAAAGCATGGGTGCCAATACGCACCCAGGCACAATTCAAGATACCAGTTTTGACATTTTAAACCCTAAACAGCCTCAGATCCACATATCTGGAAGACTGCCTTACCAACCATGCTCTACCATGACCCCTGCTGTCAGCTGGGAGAATCCTGTTGTGGGGGGGGAGAGGTCCACCTGCTAACCTTGTTCATACAACAATGTTACTGTCCCCGTATTGTGGCACTCCCCTCAGAGATCCATCTGAACCTGAGCACATTCTGGAAGCAGTGTAAAACTTTTCTTTTTTGCAAAGCATTTGGAAGACAGGATAGGGATTGGGTTGGATGTGTTTTCGGGGTAATGGTCAGTTAAGGGATATTTATTGGTTTTTTAAAAAATAACTGTAAGCTACCCTGAGCCTTCAGGGAAGGTTGGGGTAGAAATTTAAATAAAATAAATAAATAAATTAAACAAACTGCAGTGGCTAACCACCAAAATGGTTTACCTGATAATGCAAAAAGATAATTAGTTTACCAAGTTACATGTATTGAATTGCCATACTACCACCTTACTACATAACCATATGTTACCATTACCACCCTAAAACTAGGTTCAGAGGGTGGCGGGGGTAAACAGTAAAGGTATTATGGGCAAATGTTAATTGGTAATACAGTAATTCAATCAAAGTAGTGCAGTAAACAGTAATACTGTTTATCAGTACAGTGCAGTATTGTAGCAAACCACTAATCCAGTTAACCAGATAATCAATTGAACATTCATTGTAAACCACAGCAGATATTGGAGATCTGGCAAGATACCAAATAGTAGTGGTTATTATTTTCAGATCTAGTGTGTGTATAGGCAAGGGGGATGGGGGGGACAGACCAGTGCCAGCCAATGAAGTATATATTAAAATGAATTATAAATAGATCTGTGATTACAAGAATACATCAACAACAAATGCAATATACCATCCAAAACCAATATACTGAAGAGACTATTATAGGTTAAAATCTAATCAGTACATCATTAAGGTACATATAAATTTGACTCAGAATACACGCAGAGAAAGTCAGTAGTTCAGTTGCAGCTAAGTACTTAGTAGCTTGATTAGTGCCAATCAAGAGCTTTAGGAGAAGCAGTAAGCATGTATGACTGGTAACTGTTGATAGTGGAATAATGAGTCATGGGTCCTATACGGTTGTATAGAGCTTCTGAAAATCTGGGGTTGGCACCCTGTCATGCCTATGTCTTTCCAGTAAGCCGTTAGAAGGGGATGTGGTCTGGGGATGAAAGTATATGAGAAGTTGAGGCCTGTAATTCAAGCATTTCACAGAGATATTGCGTTCATGTGATATCTATGGATGCAGCCACGAGAAACTTACTGCAGTTTGGGTAGCTTTACCCCCACATTGGTCAACATTACCCTGCGATGCAGTTCACTGTGTGCTCAGATACCATCAGATTTTCACCCCACCTCATGGAGGAGTAGGCAGCTGGCTGCTATGCTCTGTAACCTCGGAAGAAGGCCAGGGATGCAGCGCATAGCAGCCTTACCGAAAGTGGGGTAAGGCTACTCAACACATGGTAATGTGCTGCCACTCATGAAGCCAGTTGGTCCCTGTCTGCCCCGCCACTGTCACCAGGCACATATGGCCACATCACGGCCGGGCATGGGATAGTGGGACTGGGTGGCCCACGCACCTGGTTTCCACACAGGGGGTGGGGAGGACCATCTGACTGATCCAGCAATCTAGCAGCTGTATTTACCTTCTACAGGGTGCATGGGGAATTGGGCACACCTGGCCAATGTGGCTGAACTCTATCTATCTATCAAATCTCGTGGCTTGATGGCCATTCTTAGTCAGGGCCTGATAACCATACAGTTATCTAAACAATAATGGTATAATGAATTAGGCTTTCCACATGAATAAAATCAAGCATGTGTGTTTATAAAAGAGTGAGGTTAAAAAAAAAAAATCACTTGTCATTTCCTGCCTTTATCAATCCATTGTTAATAGGGGATAGGGGTGTGCAATTCATCTACATTCTTATGATAATGAAAACAAATTTTTTGATTTTCTTTTTCATTATTGTAATAATTAAAACAGAAAATAAAAACAAATTTTTGTTTTTTGAAATAATTAGAAAAAACTGAAAAATATATTTCTGGATATAACTTTTTTGTTTCTTATTAAATTCTGATTAAACTTGGGGAGCCTGTACCCCCAATGGAGGGCTCTATGTGTACCAAATTATGGAATGATTGGATAAAAATTTCAATTTTAGAAGCAATTGAATGTTGTGATTTTAAGAAAAACTTCATACACATTCCTGGCTACAACTTCTTTATCTTCCATATAATTTGCATGAAACCTGGAAATATTATGTCAATCCCCAAGATTATCAATCATGCCAAATTTCAGACAGATTGGATACAGGGTGCTGATTTTATAAGCTATTAACTTGAAAATGTATTTCTGCCTGTAACATTTTTATATTCCATCCTGTTTACAGGTCATTAAACAGGAATTTATCCCACACCTTCCCTGTCATTTTTGTAAAAACACACGACAATTTGATAAAGGGCCCCTGTTGTATAAGCAATTGAAATTGTCCCCTTGAAGACCATTATTCAGATAAACAGCAACACATGCAGTGCCAGTCAGAGGCAGGCATCTGGCATGGCAGGGAGAGGGAGGATGTAGGAGGGAGGATAGAGAGGAACCCAAAAAACTGAAAGACACATTCACTGGATAATTACTACATGCTTCCAGCTTTACAGGACCAGTCGGTGGTGGCTTCTAGGCACAGGGGACGGGCCTGAGGTGGGCATAGAAGAGAGATAACTGGGACTTTGGGAATAGCATCCCAGAAATCAGGAGAAATGGTTTACACATCCAGGTTGGCCAGTTATCTCACAATCACATTCTGCAGCACTGTGACAGAGGATATAAGAAAATCTCTATTTACTCTTTCCTAAACAGATGCTTCCAACTTCCCAGTAACAAGTGAGGGAGAGAAGTTGGGGTGGTCACAGCACAGAATGAGAATATTTGGTTGACATTTCTGCTGTCCAATTGGCATTACAAACATCTTATACCACAGTGACACATAAGAGAATTCCTGGCATAGGCTCATTCTCTGCATATGCTGTGCAGGCTTATAAAATTGTGACCCATTAGCACATCTTTCTGATATTTGGCAGAGATGGTCCTGAAGGTATGAGATACAGCTCTACCAAATTTCATGTACACTTATTGGACTACAAAGTTGTTACAGTCAGACATACATTTATAAGTTAATTGCTTATACCACCAGGGCCCTTTATCCAATCCTTCTGAAAGTTGGTATAGATAGTAAAAATGGGAGGGATATAAATATGCCAAGTTTCATCCAAATTAGGTGAGAGACAAAGATGTTACAGCCAGGAATGTATAAGCAGATTTGGGCAAAAGAACAGAATTGAACTGCTTATAAAATTGGATTCCTTTATCCAATCTTTTTAAATATTTTGTACACTTAATACCTTCTATTAGAGGTACAATATTTCCAGGTTTCATTCAAATACAATGAAAAATAAAAAAGTTAAAGCAAAAAATGTGTTTTCTGTTGAAACCAATGGAAATTGAAAACAAAAGCAAAAGTAGAATTTTAAAAATATTTATGAAAACGAAAATGAAAGATTTAAATAGCAAAAATGAAAAAGGACATGGGTCCCTGATGCACACCTCTAATTGTTAAACTAAAACCTGCTCAGATTTTGCCCAATATATTCTATACAATAACTAAGCATAGTACAGAAGCATTCATAGTTACTTTTTTAGCATTGACTATACTACTCTTTATTTTACCTGTATTTTACCTGAAAAATGCACACACAGACACAGACTGTTGGAGTATGGTATAGTATGCAGATACCATAAGCTCTGTGTGTGTGTGTAAAATATAGTATATAGTATTGCTTTTTTTAGTTTGTTTCTGACTAATTAAATCTGCATCAGACAGACTTGTCTCTTATTGATTAGTTTTTATAGTCTCCCTCTTCCCCGAAGGAAATGCACTTCAGTAATTCCATAAATAAAAATGATTAATCAACGATGACTCAGAACAAGTTACATTCTACTGTATGTTATGTTACATAATAGACTCTGTTCTTAATGAACGTTGAAGCTCTAATGAAAAGCCATTCTGAGAATCTTTGTGACAATAAAGCAAAACGAGTTAAAACATCAAAAAAAGTTCATAAGACACACATGAAGCAAAGGTCATTTCAATATATCTCTCCATAAAGCAGCAACTGCCAAAGATGGCAATGTCTGAATCATGTTCTGTAATTACAGAAAATCAAAGCTGACACTGTTAACATAAGGAAAAGAAGACAGCATGAGTTTCATAGTCCCTTTTCTGCTGACTTGCACGGCAACAAACATCAGTAGGTAATGATGCTTTATGACACAAAACAACAGGGGAGTGGTGGAGGGTCAGCAGAGACAAAATTCCTTCCTGCAGTATATCCAAAAGATTCAAAGCCACTTACTGACAGTTTTTGCTGCACTAAGCGTGAATCAGCTTAACAGCTCAATTTACAGTGTTATTGCTCATGGAAGTTATAAAGCAAAATTTATTAGCACTATGGAGAAACCTGTGGTAAATGAGAAATTAACAATTCCAAGTGTAACAGAATGGGGCAAATTTATTTGCTGAAATATGTTAGGTTTATGATCAAAGAATATAACTAAAAAATGATGTATGGAAATCACCTCTTGTATCTACTCCCAGAAAAAACCAACCCACAACAACACCTACTTGTCCTAAAATGCTGGTGAGTATGCATGAAGTGCTAACATTGACACAAAGCTCTTTTCAGTAAGCACCTGGTAGCCAATTTAAATTAACATTGCTAAACACTTTCCATAATTAGCTACTGCTTTCACAAGTGACAACTGCAGGCATACGAGTTGGCATTTTCCACAATTTTTCTTTGGCTTAAGATGGAAACTTTGTCCAATATTCCATCTGCTGCTTTTTGAGTGATAGTGGACTGGTAAATTTAAAATTACATTTTCTCCATTGTTAGATTGAAGCTTGAAATTTGAAATGTGGCACTTAGATATTTCAGACTGAAAATTTCAAGACATTTTTCACCAAGCCATGCCAAAACCCTGTTTCTCAGATTAATGTGATTGAAATAACATTTCTAAGCAAGGTCAGTAGGCAGGCAGGAGGATTTGTTGCAGAGCCTAAGGATGTGTAATATTGATGTGTAATATGTCGGTATTGTTAAGGTATTTAGGGAATAAGGCAGACAAGTTAAATACGACAGCAAGAGGGAAACCTCATGGAAAAGCTGGTTGGCTCTTCCGAAGGTGTGTCATCCATTTGCCATAGTACAAATTAGCAAGGTCTCAGACACATCCACTAGCATAGCATGGTGAGATGAAGCTCCGTTGAGCCCATTCTCTGGACTATGGGTGTTTGTTAATAAATATGCAGTCGGCATGCCGGCGACATGGCCCAATGAGGGGTGCCACCCTCAGTCAGGTCAGGTTGTAGAACACAATAAACATACCTGCCAATCGACCAGGCCAGGGAGTGGAGCCAGAAGAGATGTGAGCCCAGTTGGCCCCACCACCACACTGTGGCCGGCACTAGGGGTGTACACCAGGCCCCCATATCATTTTCATTTTTTGTTTTCAGTTTCGTTATTGTTATTAATAACAATTGTTTTCATTATCGTTTGTTATCATTTCTGTTATCGGTATCGGTATCATTAGGTATGATTGATATTCATTATCATTATCGATATTGATACTGTTTCAGACAAAGATTTTATTTTTGGTATCATTATCGATTCCAGTGCACAACCTATGGGAGACGGGAAGGGAAAAGGAAATCTATCTATTCTAATCTAATCTATATGTCTATAATATATATATATATATATATATATATATATATATATATATATATATATATATATAATCTATACTACCTATCTATATATAATGTATATAATGTATAGGAGGGAGAAGGGCAGGGAAAGGGAGAAGGTAAAATTAGAGTATGAGGAAGGAAAGGTATTGGTGGTAATACGATGAGGTCTAGGGAGGATTGTTTGGGTGCAAGCACCACAGTTCTTTAAACGCAACCCGACAAGCAGAGCTCTCAGAATGGAGAGAAAAAACCAGGCCCGCCCATTATAAAGGGTAGCAGTGCCCTCCCCCAGAGCCCCCCTGATTGGTTGTGGGAGTCAGCAGGCATTGAGCAATGAGACTGCTGGGACCTGCTTGCTCTGCTCGTTGGCCAGTGATACATCCATCAGGTACTGCTGAACTGCTCATCCCTCCCAACACAGGCACAGTTCAAGAATTCAACCTTGCTAAGACTCTGAGATGTCTGTTCCCTCCTCCCCTGTCCACATTTTCCCTCCAAAACCCAAGTGCCACAGCACTAATGACAATGATAACGACATTGTCATTTTCATTTGTTTTCGTTTCCCATTTTTGTTTCTTGTTATCGATACCATTATAGATACCATTATCAATATTCTCGGTTGTTGTTTTCATTATTGTAATAATGAAAACAATTATTTTCATTATCGTTATTATAATAACAAAAACAACATGCACACCCCTAGCCGGCACCCCACCATCTCCATGATTGACAGTCATGGCTGTCAATGACCTCAATCCTCAACACAGTTGCTCATGAGTAAGTGTCATTGTAATCAATGGGAATTACTCCTGAGCAAGTATGTTTAGAATGGAGCCCATTAATGAGAAGCCATTGCAGCTGGCTCTGGGGGCCACACTGAGGCGGGGATGGCGGCACGAACACATATGCTTGACCCGTATGATCTGCCTGGGTGGCCCTAGGGTGCCGACTGTTCCTTCCGGGCCCACTATTCCTGGGCAGGTAGGACCCATATCTGGTGACTTACTAACAGATGTGTGTCAAGGTTCTGTCCTAGGTGGGCCATAGTGGGCCATACCATGCAGCATCACATATATTAATACCCACTGTTTGAGGCCTTTGCAAGCAGACTGAACCAGTAATAATTGTCAATTTCAATTACCGTAATATTGACTGGGTGAATGTCTCCTCAGGATGTGATGTGGAGGTAAAATTTCTAGATGCCATAAATGGTTGCAGTTCCAAGCTCCCTCTGCATGAGATCCTTGTGGATCCCGCAAGGTTCTGCATGCCACAATGTACTCTTAATGGGCGTGCACACCGGTTTATTTAATTAATTAATTTTATTATAAGAACTTTGACCCTGCCCCTCTTTCCCAAAGGCGACTAGGGGCAGCTTACAATCAAACTTAAAATACAATAGTATAAATGCAAAGTAAATACAAAAATAAAACCATAATGGCAAATATAAAATCACAGTGGTCCATATAAATTAACTCCACCACCACCCTAATGCATCCCACCCTCCACCTCCCCCCGTCAAACTCCTGATGGAAGAGCCAGGTCTTAATTCTTCATCGGAAGGCAAAGAGATCTGGGCTGAGGCAATCTTCACTGGGAGGGCATTCCAAAGCGATGGCATGGCTGCCAAGAATGCCCTCCTGTCCATCCAGACCCGCTGGAATTGAGGGACCTCCAGGAGGGCACCCATGGACAACTGCAGGGGTTGACCAGGGTTTGAGGTGATCCTTCAGGTAAGCAGTGCCCAGGGCCTTAAAGATCAAAAACAACACCTTGAAATTGTCCTGGAAGACAATAGGAAGTCAGTGCAATGCTCGAAGCACTGGTGTAACATGTTCTCTACCGCTACGTGGCCCATCCCTATAAGAAGATGAGCCACAGCATTCTACATTAGCTGTATCTTCTGAACTGTCACCAGGGGCAGCCCCACAGAGTGCATTACAATAGTCTAGTCTCGAGGTGATGAATGCATGGATACGGTTCATGAATGCATGGTGGTGTGCACATGCACATACGGGGATTGCACATGAGGTGCACAGGGCATGGGATCAGTCCCATAGACTGCTTCTTGAAGCAGCTGGTCCTGGAACCTATGAGAAAAGGAGCTACTTTGGATCTAGTCTTAACTGGAGGGCAGAACATGGTGCAAGGGGTAATAGTGGAAGAGGTGCTTGGTAATAGCAATTCATAATATAACAAAATTTAAAATAGCTTTGGGAGGGAGATTGTTCGACACCAAAAAAAAAAACTAACATAGTAACATTTAATTTTTAAGAGGAACTATGCAAAAATGAGGAAACTAGTTAGAGGGAAATTAAAAAGAGCGGCTGTGAAGGTTAAATGCATGGAAAAGGCATGGAGATTATTTAAAAACACCATCTTGGAAGACCAGATTAAATGTGCATAAGAACATAAAAAACTTAAGATAAGTAGTGCCATACTGGGTCAGACCAATGGTCCATCAAGCCCAGCATCCTGTCTCTGACAGTGTCCAATCTATTTCTCTTGGGAGAAGTACCCAACAAACAGGACCTCAATTCTTCTGCGCTACCGCGATTTGCAGAATTTTCGCAGAATCCTGCCCTGGGCAGGATTATCGCAGAAACTGCGGAAATCCCCATGGAAATTCCCTTCTCTGGCAGTGAGCCAATCCGGGACCTGCTTTATTCTAGCCACAAGCCAATCGGGGGTTTGCGCAGCCTTTATAAAGCAGCTCCTGGATCCTGCCACTTACCTGATCGCTGAGGGACCCAACCGCCACTCCAGGGATCATCGCTACCGCTCCAGCCGCTGCTCCAGGGATCACCCTCACTGCTCCAGGGATTGCTGCTGCCGCTCCAGGTATCACCGCCTCTGCCTGCTCCAGCCATAAGGTAGGTGTGGTGTGTGTGTGTGTGTGGACTCCTGCGTGGGGAGGTCCCGCTGCGACCTCTGCATTGCCATGTGTTTTGGAGGTGGGTTAGGAGCTGTGCCCTCTGCATTGCCATGTGGTGTTTTTTTGGGGGGAGGGGTTGTCTGATATTTGAAATACCCTTACACAGAAAAAATTATAAGCAGATCTTTTATTCATTGGTACAAGGAAATGGATCGCCATCTCACAGTTTTAATTTTACTAGACTTGTTTTGTAACTTTATTGGGTCGCAGAACTTTCAATTTGGGGTCGCAGAATTTTCAATTTGGGGTCGCAGAATTTTGTGGAAAAAATTGCAGAAGAATCAGGACCCTGCCAACAGGTCTCAATGGGCAATCTATTCCTTGTTGTTCCAGCCCCCAGCGATAAGAGATTACGTTCTCAAAATCTACTTGGCTAATAGCCATTAATTAATGGACCTATCCTCCAAGAACTTATCCAATCCTTTTTAAAAACTAGTTACAGTTGGAGCGGATGAGACTCCAGGCAGGATTACTGTGTAAGGGCTCCCCAGGCCCGCCTGTTTGTATTATTAGTATTATTGGAATTATTGTTCTATTCTGTGTGGCTGGTGTATTTTATTTATTTTATATTGTAATAGCTACGGCTACACAATTAAAAAAAAAACTAGTTACCCACTACTACTTGCCATGACCGCTTTCTCTGGCAGTAAGTTCCACAAGTTAATTGTGTGCTGAATGAAAAAAAATACTTTATCTTATTCGTTTTAACTCTGCTACCAGTTAATTTCATGAAGCGTCCCCTTGTTCTAGTACTCCTAGAGAGTGTAAATAACTGCTTCCCTCGCTATTTATGTGTTCCACCACTCATAATTTTATAAACTTCTGTCATATCCCCTCTCAGTCATCTCTTCTCCAAGCTGAAGAACCATAACCTATCAAGCCTCTCCTCATACAGGAGCCACTCCATATCCCTGATCATTTTGGTTGCCCTTCTCTGTACCTTTTCTAGTTCTACTATGTCTTTTTTTGAGATGGGAGAGACCAGAACTGCACACAATACTCCAGGTGTAATTATACCATAGATCTATGTATAGACATTACAATATTTTCATTTTTATTCTCTTTCCCTTTCTGAATTATTCCAAACACTCAGTTTGCTTTTTTGATCATTGCGGCACACTGAGCTCAAGCTTTCAGCGTATTCTCCACAGTGAGCTCAATCCCATGGCCTGCGGAACTCCACGTGCAAGCTGCACATGCGCGAGGTTTCTGCAAGGCACAATTTGTCAACAATGGAGATGTGCATGGCTTCCGCATGGCTGCGCGTGGGATCCTGAGACCATGTGATTGAACCCAATGACTCTAAAATCCCTTTCCTGAGTGGTTACCCCCAATTTAGAACCCAACATTGTATACATCTAGATTGGGTGATTTTTTCCCTATGTGCATCACTTTGCAGTTGTTAACATTAAATTTAATTTGTCATTTGAATGCCCGGTCACCCAGTCTCGCAAGATCCTCCTATATATAGATTTGTTGCAAGATCCTCCTGCAATTTTTCAGTCTGCAAGGGTTTTAACCACCTTGAATAACTTTGTGTCATCTGCAAATCTGATCACCTCACTCTTCCACTCTTTCCTCCAGATCATTAACAAATATATTAAACAAAAACTGGTCCTAGTACACATCCCTGGAGCACTCCACTAGTTACTTCTCTCCACTGTGCTAACTGACCATTTACTCCTAATCTTTGGCCCTTTTTACATGGGTGACACCCATGCATGAACACACCCAGGAGTCAAAATGGACTTAGGAAAGGGAAGGAATCTGGATGTTCATGTGTGGGCGCCGTTGCGTACATGCCTCAGCAAGTGCTTGGGAGTGGGTGGGCATGCATGTGTGCTTCTCTGGAACACGCTCACCCACCCACCTCCACCATTCACCCACGCACAAAGCAACTGGTGAAAATGGAAGTTACTCTGTGAGTGGGTGATGGGTGGAGATTGATGTGCGCCAGTGAGCATCTGTGTACATCCATCCCCCCACCACCACTCCTGCATGAGCGTGCACACTGACTGCCCTGCCAGTGTGACCCATGTAAAAAGGGCCTTTGCTTCCTATCTTTTAACCAGTTGCCAGGCCATGATAGGACACGGCCTCTTATCCCATGCCTCTTTAATTTCCTCAAGAGTTTTTCATGAGGGACTTTATTGAACACCTTCTGAATGTCCAGGTATACTATATTGACCAGCTCACTCCTATCCACATGCTTATTGACCCCTTCAATGAATTCCAATTTGTTTGTAAGGCTTGACTTCCCTTTCCAAAATCCATGTTGACTCTTCCCCATTAAGCTATGTTTTTCAATATGATCAGTAATTTTGGTCTTAACAACCATTTTCACCAGTTTTCCCGGTGTTTTGGCTGTGGGTTCAAGAACGTTGCCAAGATGTGACCAGTCGGGGCACTGGGGGAATACTTTCTATTTTATTTCTGGTTAATATGGTGTGTGTGGGGAAGGGGCTTGTCTTGAGTAGGTAAGCTGGCCACACACAATGGAGGCTTTGGGGAGAGGGGATGTCTATTTTCTAGTGTGTGTTTGTTATGGCTGCTGATCTGGCTGGTGGCACACATCGGGCCATGCACGGAAGGGGTGCATGTGCTATTGTGCACCATGATTGGCTAGGCAATTAAATGGCTGCAGCTACTGCACATGGCAACACCTGCTGAGGTGCTGACCTGGTGCTGAATAGTTCCTAAGTTTCTAAAGTTTTCCGATGTCTGGAATTCGAAGTCCAAATTCTGAAATTTTGGGAACAGCACCAAAGGGTCGCGTAAGTATTCAGATCAATTAGTTGGAATGTTGGAACTCAGCCTGAGCACCCGAACGTACTTTTCAGTATAGCCCTAATGGTATTCATCCCAGAGTTCTGAAGGAATTCAAATATGAAATTGCAGATTTACTATTGGTAATTTGTAACCCATCACTAAAATCTGCCACTGTACCAGAAGACTGGAGGGTAGCAAATATAATGCCAATATTTTAAAAAGGGCTCCAGAGGTGATCCTTGAAACTACAGACCAGTGAGCATGACATCAGTGCCCAGAAAACTGGTGAAAACAGTTTTTAAGAACAGAATTACTAAGCACATTGATATATGTGGCATCATCGGGAAGAGTCAACATGGATTTAGGAAAGGAAAGTCATGCCTCACTAATCTATTGGAATTTTTCTGAGGGTATAAATAAGCATGTGGATAAGGGTGAGCCAGTTGATATAGTGTACCTGGACTTCCAGAAGACAATTTATAACGTCCTTCATGAAAGGCTCAAAGAGTCATTGGATAAGAAGCAGTGTCCTATTGTGCATCAGCAACTGGTTAAAAGATAGGAAGCAAGAGTAGGACTAAATGGTCAGTTTTCACCATGTAGAAAGGTAATGAGTGAAGTGCCCTAGGGATCTGTACTGGGACTGGTGTTGTTTAATATATTCATTAATGATCTGGAGAAGGGAGTAAAGAGTGAGGTGCTCAAATTTGCACATGTCACAAAGTTATTCAAGGTGTTTAAAACCTGAGGGGACTGCAAAAAATTGCAGGAGGATCTTGCGAGACTGGGTGACTGGGGATCCAAATGACATATGAAATTTAATGTGGACAAGTGCAAAGTGATTCACATAAGGAAAAATAACTCAGTCTCCATGTATACAATGTTCTAGGAGTTACCACTAAGGAAAAAGGTCTTGAAGTCATTGTGGATAATAGATTAAAATCCTCAGCTGAGTGTGCAGTGGCATTCAAAAAAAGCAAACAAAGGTTAGGAATCATTCAGAAAGGGATAGAGAATAACACTGAAAATATCGTAATGCAATGCCTCTATATAAATTGATGGTACGACTGCTCTTGGAATATTGTGTGCAGTTCTGGTCACTCCATTTCCAAAAAGACATAGTAGAACTAGAAAAAGTACAGAGATGGGCAACAAAATGATCAAAGGTATGGAATGCAGTGGTGGTTGGTGGCTTCCAATGATGGTTGGGCAGTGGGCGACGCAAGTGGTAGGCGGAGCTAATGGTAGGAGGAGCCAATCCTAAAATTGCTCACTTACGTAATCAGGATCAATGGAATAGAACACGGACATGCACACAAAGGATAGCAGTTTTAGCAAACAACAACAGAGGCAAGTGAGTCCAGTGCACATGGTGGCAAACAGTGCTTGTCCTTCTTAGATTTCATTAATATCAAGCTTAAAACAACAACAACCCCAAAGCACAGGCACCAGTAATATAGACACCCCAGTCCAGTGCATGCTGAGTGAGGAGGATTGAAATGCACTGCAAACCAAGTGGTTTAGGATTAGTCCCACTAAACCACTTGGATTAAAACCCAAAGCCACAGCAGGGTTCTTTTTACATCAGATTAAGATTGAAATGCAAACCGGGGAGAATTTTCCCATTTAACCAAACATGGATTCAAACCCCAAAAACCCATAGATTTCATTCCCATCAAGCTTAAAACCACCACCACCATGCCTCCAGCACACAGGCAGTAACTGTTAAAACACCCCAGTCTGAGGCATGCTGAGTGTCAGTGAGGAGGACTGAAATGCAAACCAATAAAACCATGCAGGATTTTCCTCCCAAAATCATGACTGGGAGGGATTCAAATCCCCAAAACCAATATTAAGCTCCCTTCTCTTGCGTCCTGCATTTTCCAAAGGTGGGTGTCTCTAGTCTCCTCTCCCTTGTACTGCTGGTGAAACTGAGGCACGGAAAGGCTAAGTGATTGCCTTGCACCGCACAGCCTGCTGCGTGCTTGCAGATTTGCAGGCCTCCTGGCTCCCTTCTGCTAATGGTTAGACAGGCCTGCACACTCAGCTGTGTACTAATTTGATAACCTGCATGCAATGTGCACACTGATCTGCTGCTCTGTATGCTCCCTGAGTTTTTATCAATTTGAAATGAGGGGCAATCGGCAAAGCTCCCTTAAGATGTTAAAGTGCCCTTGTATGAGTTGCTGAAGCACACAGGTTCTGCTAGGAGGGGACCAGACATCTTGTTTGATCCAGGATGCAAGAAGGATAGTTCTTAAAGATACACAGTACCCACCTCTTGAGTCATCCCCCCTCCCCAGCACACACCTCCTTACACACTTTTGTGGACTCATTTACACTAGTGCAAAGCCAGTCTCAAGCCTTTACATTTGAAGAAAGAGCTGAGAGACAAAGGCACCCCACAGAATTAAAATCAATGCAAACCAGTTATAATATACAATTATATCATTTTCTCAGGCCTCTGAAACCACTACGAATATAAAACAAAACCCAGATTAAAAATAGGAAAAAATAGCCCTTTCCCTAAGGCCACCATAGTTAGGGACCCATTTCACTCAAAGTCAGTTGGGTTTCAGGTTCTCAGCACCTTTAAAAATCAGGTCACATGCTCCAAAGGACATATAGAGTATGTTCTAAAGGATACTGTCTAAATACTGACTGCACAGTGTCAGGTACATCACTGGTGCTAATAAATAAATAAATAAAATAATAATACTCTGTGTATTTATTAATTATTATTATTATAAACATTTATATAGCACCAGCCATGTGCCTGGCGCTGTACAGAACATAGAAATAGACGCAGTCCCTGCTTGTGGCTTACAATTTAAAAGACAAGGAGGGGGAGATAGGGAGAGGGGACAGTGGGAGAGACAGGAGAGAAGACAAACAAACATTCAGGTGAATAGGAAGTCTCAGGTGCGTGTGCTTGGCTTGGTAACAATCAGGTTGGTTGCAGCAGTCTACAGAAGAGGGCAGACAGTAAGGGCACTTTAAAATGATACAAAAAAGGCAGCTGATCCTTTAATCAGCCACCTTTCTTTGTGATTGTTTAAATGGGGAACGACTAGCAGGCATTGGGGAAAGGCAGCGAGGAAAAAGTGGGTCTTGAGGAGGGATTTGAAGGGGCGGAGGGAGGGGGCAAGGAGGATGTGGGTAGCGAGGGAGTTCCAGGCATGGGGGCAGTGAGGGAGAAGGGTTGAAGGTGGTTAGGTGAGCAGGAGAAATGAGGGAGGGGACAGAGGAAGAGCAGAGAGCGTGTGCAGGAGTGCATAGGGAGATTAGGTCCGAGATGTAAGGGGGAGTTGGTTGTGGAGTGTTTTGAATGTGAATACCAGGAGTTTAAACAGGACACGCTCAGGAAGGGGGAGTCAGTGAAGGGAGAAGAGGAGAGGCTGCACATGGTCAAAGAGATGGGCAGAGTGAATGACCTTGGCAGCAAAGTTTTGGATTGCAAAAGGGGGGACAGGTGAGAGTGAGGGAGGCCAGCAAGGAGGAGGTTGCAGTAATCGAGGCGAGAGATAATCATAGCATGAACAAGGGTTTTGCCCAAGGAGGTAGAGAGAAAGGGGTGGATCTGAGCAATGTTATGGAGGGCAAATTGGCAGGACTTGGCAATAGAGTCAATGTGAGGTTTAAAAGAGAGGTGTGTGTCAAAGATGAAGCCCAAGCTACAGGCTTGGAGAACAGGATGGATGGTAACTCCATCGATGCAGATGGGCAGGTTAGAGGGAGAAGAAGAGGAGGGAGAAAAAATGAGGAGTTCGGTCTTGGCCATGTTGACTTTGAGTTGATGTCGGGACATCCAGGCGGAGATATCAGAGAGGCAGTTGACTAGGCTTGAGTGGACAGAAGAGGAGAGAGAGGGGGTAGAAAGATAGAGTTGGGTGTCATCAGCGTAGAGATGATATTGGAATTCGTGGGAGGCAATAAGTTTGCCAAGAGACAGGATGTAAATAGAGAAG
>QEPC01009344.1:89646-102300 GCA_003113815.1 Sphenodon punctatus | reverse complement strand
GCCGTTCAGACGTTCAGGGCCCTTTGGCCCCACGGGGGGGTTCAGCGTGGTTCAGTGTGGTTCAGCGTGATCTCGTAACATCTGACATCACCCGGTGTCAGAGGGTGGAGTAGGGGAAATTACTCTCCCCACCTATTAACATCCCACAAATCTATCTATTCAATAGAAAATCTCCTCTTTACAGAATTTTGCCAATGGAACAGTTCATAAGACCACTGTAGTTTAGCACAATACTCTTCCATAAAGTTTGTGAGTTATTTTGTCCTTATCAGGACCTAAACCCATGTGTACAGTTTCTGCTGAAATCAATGAGTCGCACTGTAAACTCAAGGCAGTACATATACCAGAAGTGTTTGGAATAATAACTGGGATATAATGTGTTAAATGAGCTGTCAATTTGCTTTAAAAACCCCAGCAGGCATAAGAGAAAATGATGCCATATTTGTAAGCATACCCCAGCAGGCATAAGAGAAAATGAAGCCAGTGTCTATAATTTATTATTAGTCTAAGATCTACCAGTTATATGAGTACAGAGGTTTGAGCAGACAGGTTTAAAAATATAGCATTACTAGAGGAAAAGACTTCAGGGTTGGAACAAAAGGTTTGTTGAGTCAAAAAGGAACATCAGAATACAGCAAAGGAAAGATCACTGTGTGAAAATGAAATAGTGGTGAAGGCCAGAGAAACTCAAGTAGCCTAGAAAAAGGGTGTGATTTTTGCTCACATCTACAGTAGCCACAAGAAAAAAAATACGGGCAGTCAATTAGACCATATAGTTTTGTGCAAGGTAGGGATTGCATCAATTTTAGATAATGTCTAAGTCTTTGGACATATTGTTTTAATCTTAAAATAGGTACGACGTAGTATACAAATTTAAAGCAAAAGAACACAAAACGAAGGATGCTTTGAATAACTGAATATTATGACTAGAATCCATTAGATTACTGAAAGCCAAAATACAGAGAAAGAATGGCAGAGACATTGGGTGAAAACAGACATGACACTAACCACCCTTTAACCACCCTTGATGGTCATTTATGCATGTTTCAGGGCTGCATAGGGCACCAATACAGCCCTGCAACATGCATGATTGACCACCAAGGGTGGTTAAAAGGGTCGCTAGCGTTATGGCTGCTTTCACCCATTGATGTCAATTGACTAAACCAAACTGAACTGCAAAAAACTTCTGTGAAATGAAATAGTGGGTAATTTCAGATGTTACGAAAACACCTTTCACCACAGTGAACCACAGTGTATTCCCTGTGGTGGCAGCATTTCCGTGCACATCTGTTTGACCACAGTGAATCTCTGGCGGGGGTCAAAGCTTACCACGGTTCTCAACCTCCAGCCAGCCGGAGGTCGAGAACCATGGTTAGATTGGCCACAATCCAGGATGGGACAAAAGTAACATGTGTTACCTTGGCCCATCCCGGATCATGGCCCCGACTGCGATATGGGATCGGGCACAGTGGCCTCATTGGCAGCTGCTCCCGCCCATCTTCCCAAGCCCAGGCAGCTGAGGGAGTGCAGGGGGGCTGGGCTGTGTGGCCGGCGGCCGCACATTGTGCAGCCCCGTCCCCTCCCCAATCCCCAGTGAGGATGAGGCCGGCACGTCTGAAGGGGAGCCGGCCTGATCACAGAGTGGGATTCAAGACAGATCCCGGTCCAGGGTTCAGCGTGGTGGGCCTCCGGGCCGGTCATGTCTGAAATTACCCAGGGTTTGATTTTTATCACATTCATTTTTTATTTTATTTTTATGGAGCTTTGTGGATATTAAAGTGTACCAAAAATTTGCAGTGGGAAAGCACAACTGAGAGAAACAGATATCCGAGACAATACATGATTCTGAAGTGAAACATATGTGTTGGTATTCTGGAAGAGAGAGGTTAGCAAAGGGGAAATATCCATGGAGTTTAGAGAAGGATTGGTGAAAGCTTTTGGTTATAGTGTCAAGATACAAGTAAAGTACAGGACAATGAAATTAGGGATGGCTGTTATGGATTCAGATTAATCCATAACTGTCCAAAAATGGTAATTACATATTAATCCATAATACAGCATGCCATTACAGATTTTCAGATTCAAAGGGCCATTCATTCCAATAGCCATTTTATTAGAATGAATGGGCAATTGAGAGAGAGAGGGGGGAGTGGTATTGGAGGGGGTACAGTGTACTGGGGCACTCTTTGGAAGCTGGAAGTGGATTGAGCAGATTGGAGGTTGAAAGTGGTAGGGATGTGCGAACACGGCTCGGATTTCGGCGTTCGGACAAAACTCGGTCTGTTCGGACGTTCGAACTGAATGTACAAACCAAACTCAAAAATGGCCGAACAGTTTGGTCATGTTCGGGTGAGTTCGGATGAGTTCGGCGATGGGAAAAATGTGACTTCAGGTGGGAAAAATGTGACTGGAAGGTGGAGGCAGCTGAGGAGCAGACTTCTTGGCACCAGGGGTTGTTTCAGGGCCAAATGATACTGATACCAAAAAAAATCTTTGAATTCGGTATGGGTATCAATTAGGGGTGAGAAGTTCGGTACATCTGGAATCCAATACTGCCGGTATTTTGTTGTACTGGCAGTATCACATTACTCCGGTATTTGGGAGTACCGGTACCGGTTCCCCGTGCTGGATTTTTTTACATTGAGGCCATTGAAATGAATGGCTGCAATGTAAAAAAAGAAACAAAAAAAATTGAACCACTTCCCTCCCCAGTCCAGGCTGTGCGGGTGGAAGGGGGGACACCCACCCACCCACCCTGCCCAGCCTGGATTTAAAAAAAATAATAATTCCCTGAAGTCCCTGCTAGTGCGGGCTCCGGGTTGCTGCCAGCAACCCAGAGCCCACACCAGCAGGTAGGTACTGTGGTACTAGGGTGATCCCTGGGGTGCGGGGTGGTTTAACACCCCCCCACCCCAGGGATCACCCTANTGGTACTAGGGTGATCCCTGGGGTGCGGGGTGGTTTAACACCCCCCCACCCCAGGGATCACCCTACCTCCCCACCGAGGGATCGCCTACCTTTGACGCTCCGGGTGACGGCAGAGGCGGTGGCGGCAGCACAGTGGTCTGGCAGCTTCAGCACTGGCTGGTGGCTACAGCACCTACTAGGCCTTCTGGGGAACTTTCAGGTTTCCCCAGAAGGCCTAGAAATTGCTGAAGCCACCAGCCAGTGCTGAAGCCGTCAGACCGCCGTGCTGCCACCGCTGCCTCTGCCACCGCCCGGAGTGCCAAAGGTAGGTGATCCCTGGGTGGGGAGGTAGGGTGATCCCTGGTGTGTGTGTGTGTGTGTGTGTGTTAAATCACACCCCACCCCAGGGATCACCCTAGCACTTGATGGTGCAGGCTCCAGGTTGCCGAACCGAACAAACAAACTCGAGCTCGGGTTTCGAACTGAACGTCCAAACATCAGAACCACATTCTGTTCACACATCCCTAGAAAGCGGGGTGAATCAGCAGAGAATTTACCAGGTGATTCCAGTTTGCCTCATGTGCTTATACTCACTATTATATGTAGCCCTTTTGCTAGCATTAGTTACATCTGAAAACCCCAAATGCAACGGAACTAGAACATTGCTCGATTCAGTTCCTTATAAAAGTTAACACCAAGAAGAAATTGTTTTACTTTCAAACCACCAGATGGTTCAGTCAATCTGCTCCTTTTGAAGCAGATATGTTTGGGAGAGAATAGGCCCTACTTTAAAATAAATTAAAATTTGAGGAAACACTTTCCCTCTCCACCTAGTAAAATAATCAGTGATCAGTTAAACCTGAAAAACTCATTTCTGCTTACGGGGAAATTTACCAAACATTGACAATCAAGTGGCCCAGCTCTCCCAAGAGCTGTAGACAACGCAGATGGAACTGCCAGCAGAGTGACAGCCTCTCAAGCTTAAAGGATGTAAGATTCAAAATTTTTCTGGACATCTAGTGCTGCAGGGCCTAAACTGCCACAGGGTTTCAGATCCATTATCTGGGCTGAAATATCTCATGCAATGGTTATTTAATAGCCACTTTTCTCAGTCTCTTCTGCCTTATTGGAGGACTGATATCTTTATGGCTGTATCTGCAAGGGTACATAGAGTCTTAGCACTTCAGCAGGAAGCTATGCATCTCTCTGCCCTCAAGATATGGAGCTGGATATGTAGGAATTTTTGCAGAGGTAAGTTTTAAGAGGGATTTGAAGTCTTAAGGATGGGTTTGAAGGAAGGCAAGTTAGCGTCTTTATAGATTCTTTAAAGAAATTAGGGATGGGCGAACGTGGTTCGGAAGTTCGGAGTTCGACCGAACGCGAACACGAACGTGAACATACCGAACACCGAACATCAAAATGGCCAAACAGTTCGGTCAGTTCGGATCACGTTTGGGTGAGTTCGTGTGGCAAAAAAAGGTTCAATGTAAGGTGACAGGGAGGGGTAGTACTAGTCACTGAGGAGTAGACTTCCAGGCACCAGGGCTGGAGAGGCTTGCAAGAAATGAAACTATCTGCCTCCCCCTTCCCAACACCTCCTGAACAGCAGGCGTTGAGTAGAATGATTAGATTGTTTTAAGTTTCATTTCAATTTTGTACTGAAATGAAACTTAAACCTTAAACTGAAACCTTGTGTTTGTGATTCCCCCCGCCATCCCATATAGAGAGACATATAGATATATATAGAGAGAGAGATAGGTTAGGGATAGTAGTTGTAGGAGCTAGCTTAGTGATAGAGATAGCGTTAGTGATTTAGTTTTAGTGTTTGTACAGTAAACCTGTGTACTTATTAGATAATCCATTTAGTTCATAGCATTTAGAATATTTAATAGCAGTTAGATTTAGTGTAGAAAGATAGATATATAATATTAGATTAAAAAAATAAATTAAAAAACCCCATATAAAAACAAAAAACCAAATAAAAAACAAAAGAAAACCATATGAAACCCAATAAAAAACCAAAAAACCATATAAAAAACAAAAAAAACACCCATAACATTTCCCGAACGTGGCCAAACTGAACGGCCGAACAGAACGGTTCACGGTCAAACAGAATAGCCGAACCGAACGGGCGAACCTGAACCCGGCAAACTAACCGAACTGCCGAACCAAACGGACGAACCAAACGGACGAAACGAACGCAGCCGAACCGAGCGGCCAAACCCAAACTGCAATCTGTTCGCAATTCCCTAAAAGAAATCTTATCCTTTGAGAAGGAGCAGTGTTAAAAAAATCACAGAGATGTTAGAGAGAGAGCGAGACCAGATGATGATAAAGGTAGAAGTTTAAAGCAGCTGTGTGCATTCTTAATAAGGAGCAAGAAATTACTCTTCTGCTAATGCAGTCTGGGCAAGATTCAATAGCCAATTTGATTTAAAAAATAAATCGCAACTTAAGTGCAAAATGGCCACTGGGGCCATTCTGCCCCTGTGCAGACTGGACGCCCTTTTCCAATACGCTGCAGGCGCCATTTTAGAAAAGGGTGCACATGCACAGAACGGCCCCAGTGGCCATTTTGCAAACGTATGATGGTTTTTTATCTTGCTTTAATTAAAAAATAAAGTAAATCACTGTGCATGCGCAAAATGGCCCCCGACTGGACCATCCTGTGGATGCATATGCTATTGCAAAATGGCATCGATGCTGCTAGCGTCCTCTAGAAAAGGGCTTCACATGAGCAGAACAGCTCCAGTAACCATTTTGCACATGCACTTTGATGTTTTGTTTTGTTTTGTTTTTTTAAAAACTAAATAAAACCCAAACACAGTAGGGGCATTGCCATTTACAGGCACACACAGACGCACACACACCCATGAAAGGGATTTATACATTAAAAAAATCAATACAACAAAAATGAACAGGGTGCCTTCCACACACCTTTCGTGTCTGCACAGTGTGTCAGCTCCTGGCCTGCTACTGACAACAGTTTTAAACATAAGTTACTTGTTTCTTGGTTTTGGAATCCTTTCTCGGTCCTGTCCTTGTTCTTCTCCAGTCTTGCTCTCAGTTACCTATACCTGTCTTGGTCAAGCCTGCCTGCCTTCCAGCCTTGTTCCTTACCTGCTACCCTACCTGTCTTCCTCCCTGCCTGCTCTACCCACTGTCCTTTGTCCCTGCCCCCACTTTGCTGTGTTTGTTTATATGGTTTTGAACTTGGCTCTAGTTTCTAACACTTGATTTTTGTTTGACTCCTGGCAGAGGTGAGATCTGGTAAACTTGGGTGAAAACAAACAAAACAGTAGCCAGCAGTAGCCTGTGAGTCACCTGATCATCAGTTCAGTCGCCGGCAGATATTCCACTCCCTTCCGCCTTGTGGCGGGTGGGTGGTTGTTACCAGAAGCATCGTGGGAGTAGGCCAGCGATGCAGCACAGGCTAAGGCTCACACAGCCAGGCTAATGCGTGCCCTCTTGTCTGTTAGGCCCCACCCAGCCCATCTGTGAGGTGAAGTCCTGAAGAGTGTGCTCACACTGGCTGTCATACAGTCGATAACAGAGGAACCCGGAGGAGTGCACTCACTCAGGTCAGGTGGGTGTACCAAACAGTTAATTGTGGGGACCTGGAGGAGAGTGCTCCTCTAGCCCCCCCCCATCAGCTCTTTGGAAGTCCAGGTGTGCACACTCCTCCACCCTCCCTCCCAGTAATCTGTTTGGCATGCTCACCCAGCCTGGATGAGTGCGTTCCTCTGCCTCCCCCGCCCCGAGCAGTTGGCCCAAAGTGTGGCAGCTGTGGTGGTCCTCTGCAGGCTGGCCAGGGGCTCTGGCTTGCCCCTGTCTCATTTGTTTTCACCCCTAGATACCAACTAGACAAGATCCTCCCACTCCTGATTATAACTCTGCTCTCCAAAGTCCTGCATAATTAGAGTTGGCCTACCTTTGCTTTAATCCAGGATACTTATGAAAAATACATGATGCAGGGCTTCATCCAGGATACTTGGATGAAGTATACAGTCTAGACCCAACAAGGCAAGACTGGGGGCTGAAACCAATGTAGGTAGGGTTACCATACCTCCCTTTAATCCAGGACTCTTATGAAAAATATATGGTGCAGGGATTCATCCAGGATACTTATGAAAAATACATGGTGCAGGACTGCATTAAAACCAATGCAGCCCTGCACCATGTATTTTTCTTAAGAGTCCTGCATTAAATGGAGGTATGGTAACCCTACTTGCATTGGTTTCAGCCCCCAGCCTTGCCTTGTTGGGTCTAGACTGTATAGACAGATGTCTATTTTTTTCAGATTGTCCTTTTTCTTTTGCCATTCAAGTCCAATTTTAATGAAGCTTTCAGTGCGTTTGTGGGTTCTGTCTCAATCCTACGTATTTTCAAATTGTTCCTCTTCTGCTAATGCAACTTGGGTGTGATCCTCCAGCTGTTTAACACCAGCACTAGCCCCTGTTACTAGCAGGTGTGGTATGGAAATGAATAGGACTTACTCAAATGCTAATGACTAGCATCAGTACTGAAGAGCCAGAGGATTGTGCAGTTTATGCTGTCACTTGATTTCCAAAGTAGAACGATTAATTGTTCCCTATGGAAGACATCCACTGCAAAGGTACAGCTCGAATAAACAACACACATTGAAAAAGACATCACTGTAAAACAGGCATAGCTTTTTTATCATCCAAAAGCTGATTTCAGTGGTTAAATGGGGTATATCTGATGAGAGACGAGTCACAGAAGGAAATGCCATAATACACTTGAAGCCCCAATTGTGATGGTGGGAGTGAAGGTAGAATTGAGCAGCAATATGTCAGGAAATATATTTGAGAAGAAGTACAAGGAGTAGGAGGAATAGACAAATGGCTATTTGAAAGTCCCAGAGGGAGAAAATTCACTGGAGGAATAATGCAATTATTTAAGCATAAAGCATTCTATATCCACATTTTGAACTGAAAATGTGCATCTATTTACAGGTTGCAAGAAAATGCATAAGCTTTATAATGGAGCATTACCAGAGCAAATGTAAGTGGAAATAAAGCAGACTTAATTTTATGTATATATGATTCACTTGCTTCTAGGAAGTGAGGTTCTGTTGTTTCTACATTATCTGCAAGCATGTGCATTCTGCAATATATATATATATATATATATATATATATATATATATATATTTCCTGTTTTACATGTATATATAACCCTTACCTTCTGCCATGTGGTTGTTTGCCATCTCCCGGTGGAAAGAAACATGAAGAATATGGTAATTCGTGGCTCTACAAGTTTGAGAATTTAGGACATTGTCACCAGCACCTCTGGGCATAACATACTCTAATTTCATCCAGATATCACTTACCGTTTGTCTTCTATAATAAAAAAACTAAAAAAAAAAAAGGCCTGGGGTGGAAAAATAATCCCAACATCAATGGAGTTTTCCTGTTGGGGTGGAATTTCAACTGCAGCCAATGCATTTCAATTGGGGTGGATTTCTACCCCAGCTTAAAAGAAGCCAAATCAACATTTTAAAAGGCCAATTCAGACTGCAAGATGACATGGAAGGCAAGGTCACTTTAGACTTGAAGCAGCAATGAAAATTAACCCCTTCATTGCCACAAACATCTCTCAATGTTTCCATTAGTGTCTAATAGAAAAAAAGTAGCTATGAAAGATTTTTCATTTGCTCACTCCATCTGCAAAGCTTCCTTTCTCACCCATGGAAGGCAAGGTCACTTTAGACTTGGAGCAGCAATGAAAATTAACCCCTTCACTGCCACGAACATCTCTCAATGTTTCCACTAGTGTCTAATAGAAAAAAGTAGCCATGAAAGATTTTTCATTTGCTCACTTCATCTACAAAGCTTCCTTTCTCACCCAGCCTCCCTGAAGGTATGCAGGGGATGGCAGGCATGCAGGCATGCAGGGGATGGCAGGCATGCAGGGGTGAATGGAGGCACTGAGGGACTGGCTGGCTGGAAGAGGTTGCAATGGGGGATAGAACTGAGGTAGTGGGGGGGCTGGCTCTTGGGGGGCACTACTTTAACTTATATAGATAGTTAAAGTTCATAAAAAACATTTTCTGTAGTTTGAATAAAAAATAATACTTTTGCAAAGAAAAACAAGTAGTGTTGGTTGTTATTTATTCATGTGTGGAGCTGGTATTTCTCATAAAACAGACTCTATAATGTCTGTGTGTGTGTGCTGGGCATAGATTGTGTGGCTACTGTAAAAAAAGAAAGTTACATTTTATTGGACACTTTCAATCCCCAGGCCAAAATCAGCTTTGGGGTCAAATCCACCCCATGACAACTCGAGTGTAGTTTTTTTCATGACAAAACGTAAGGGTTAAGTTTATACTCTGCCCTTCCCAGATGGCCCAGGGTGGCTTACAAAATGAAAATGTTTCCTCTTGCACATGCCTGCTTCTTAAGTGATATTATTTACACATATACAAAAAAGGAAAATGACAAAAGGCAAGAATAATTCAAAACAACAACTGTGAGCTAATACCTGCTCTACTCCATGACTGCCTTCGACCCCCTCTGAGAGAGACAGTGCAGCATTTAAAGCTTCCACATGAACATAATTTCCTCTGGGGAAATCTGGACCATTCTCCACCCTACAAGGTAGCGAACTTAGCTGCCTAGCTGGTCTTTTTACAATTTCCTTATTCATGTAAGATTGTGGATTGCCACACAGCCATTTCTGATAAACAGACCCTCTTTAAGGCATCTTAAGATACACATTAGAATAGAATGGACTGAGTGAGGTGGAGGAGGTATGATAGATGGGTACAAAGTTATGGATGGTGTAGAAGAAGTTACTAAGAAACTATTTTCCACTTTCCGCAATACATGGATTAGGAAACTTCTGATGAAATCATTGGGCCGGAAATTTAAAATAAGAAAAATGGAGTACTTGGTGAAAAAAATATATATTATTTTTCAATTAATCTTTGAAGCTCATTTCCATGGGAGATTATGAAGCACAATAATGTAGTTGGATCCAAAATATAGAAGACACCTTCATCAACAGTTGTTAAATCAAGATATTTAGAGGATGCAACCTCTGACTTTCAGAAGCTGCAAATGAATGATGGGAAATGACAGAGGATGGATCATTGCATATAAAAATGTGGACAGGTCAGCTCTCCAACTCAGGAGGAGCCACTTGGGGAATCAACACAACCCCATCCACACAAGTAGTCCTCGCCCTTGCAAGGCACACAATAATCACCCCAGCGGAGTATCAGCATTAATGCCTAATGGCACATCAATGGGTGTTTTTACACACACATATTTCTCCTGGACATTTGCTGTTACATCCTGAACTTTCTGTGTGTCTACCTCACTCACCCAGATGTTAAACATACGGATCTTTGAACTTCTGTTTCAAACTTCTCCCAGAAAGCTTGTGTATAAAAAGTTCTCCTGGTAAACTGCTTTGCTCCAGGAAGCTGCGGTCACTTGGTTTCCATGGCAGCCTGACACATCTACAGCTGCGTCTACTTTACGCTGCCTCAGGGCAGTGTTTGTGTGACGAATGCATCCAGGAACTGCCTCATGGCAGTGTGTGTGAGTGAGTGAGTGAGTGAGTGAGTGAGAAAAATGAATCCGGAACTTACTTGTGGATTTGTAAACACAGAAGCTTGAAAAATCCAGAACTTTAATGTCTGTGTAAAAATGCCCAATGAGCCCTTGACGGGGCTGTCAGCCAAATAAGCCACAAGGTTAATTTGTTCAGTTTGAGGTCTAGCACCCTAGGCTAGAGCTTTAATGCCCTCCCTGCCTCTACTTCTTCCCTTAATAGCTAAGCCGGTTCCACCGGGTCTTCTCACAATAAATGGGTTGCTAAGCATAAGTGTAACAAACTTAAAGTTCTTCCCTTCTGGGTTTTAATATAGCCCTCCTAGGCCCTCCAAGTCTTTAGCCTAGGTCCCAGGCTCAGGGTACTGCCTGGCTGCGCTAACACAGACTTAGCTCCTATTTGAGCCCGGCAAGTAAGCACCCAGTTCTAGCTCTCGCATAAGCCCCTTAAATATAGTAAGGTTGCACCTTGGTCTCCCACGCTGTCTGCATAGTCTTGGTCCAGGGGGGTAGAGAATTGTCTTCTTTCAAGTTTGTCTCCTTCACAAGGTTTCTGGCTTACCAGTCTGGCACCTGTATTCAGTTAGCATATTCCCCTTGTCTGGGGTTTGCGTATAGAGAATTACTCCCTCTGGTTTTTGTAAGCAAGCTTTGCTTAAGATGGCTTAGTAGCCAAACCAACCACCTTCCAGCCCTGTTGACTTAACTGGCCTTTTATAGCTCCTCCCTTCTCTTGAGATTGGCTGGAGCTGGTTTGCCTATCTAGGGGGCCGGGCTAGCTGTTTCTTTACTAGTCATCTTGTACCAATTAGGCTTGCAACTTGATTAGCTCTCTGCAATGTAGTTAAGTATCTCCTGCAGGACTTTATGCAGTTCCCTGACTTCTTGCTGGCTTTAGCTAGGCACTCTATAACTCCATGGGCAGTGAATCTCCCCGCCCACTCCCGCCAATCATCCAGCACTGGTGACCTCTGTCGGAGACAAGAAACTGGGCTAAACAGACATTTGGTTTAATCCACTATGGCATTTCTTATGTTCTAGCGTCCTGGAAAATCACAAAACGTTTTTGAAATTTTTACTGTTGGTGACTACTAAAGAGACTTCTTATGGTCCAACAGTGAACATCAGCAGTGATGGTAAGAGCTGAGACAGGTATGGGAAATTTGGGGATCAGAACTAGGAGATAGTCTATAAAATATTGCTTGGAGATATTCACCATGAAGGTTTCCCAAACAAGTCTTGCTGAAAGTGATGGACTCCAGGGGTATTTTCTGTTGGCTGGAACAGATTAGGAAGGGGCTCTTTTTGGCAGGCTTAGGAGATTTATTTATTTATTTCAACAATTTATATCCCACCCCTCCTGAAAACCGCTCGGGGCGGCTAACAGTTCAAAAATATAAAAAATACAATTATAAAAATATTTTAACACACTCATAAAATGAAAACAATTAAAACAGGCTAGGGCAGCAAAAACACTTAATACAATAAATATGGGTGGAGGGAGATAACCCCCCTCCCCCCTCCCCAAAGGCCTGGGCGAAGAGTCAGGTCTTGCAAATTCGCTGGAATGTTAAAAGGCTTCGGGCCAGATGAGCTTCCTCCGGGAGGGAATTCCAAATGGTGCAGCCTGGCCACTGAGAATGCCCTCTCCATTGTGGCCCCCCGCTTAACACGGGGGACCTCCAAGAAGGCACCCCCGGAAGACCAAAGGAGCTGCTCTGGGGCATGGAGGGAGAGGCGGTCCCTGAGGTATGAGGGGCCCAGACCATGAAGGGCCTTATAGATTAACAACAATACCTTGAACCTGGCTCGGCACGCTATTGGCAGCCAGTGCAGAGTCCGAAGCACAGGTGTTATGTGCTCCCAACGGCCCATCCCCGACAGAAGCCGGGCCGCCGCATTCTGCACTAACTGCAGCCTCTGAACCAGGAACAAGGGCAGCCCCACGTATAGCGCATTGCAGTAGTCCAGCCTCGAGGTGATGAAGGCATGGATGAGAGAGACCAGGTCCAGGCCGGAGACGTATGGACGCAGCCTCCGCACTAGGGATGGGCGAACGCGGTTCGGTAGTTCGGTGTTTGGCCCGAACTCGGCCTGTTCGGACAACCGAACACGAACACGAACACGAACACACCGAACGGAACCGAACACTGAACGACAAAATGGC
>QEPC01009344.1:64825-89546 GCA_003113815.1 Sphenodon punctatus | reverse complement strand
GGGGGGGGTGATTTTTAATCCCCCACCTATATATTTATTTATGATTATATGCTGCCCTGTTTTATTGATATGTTTTATATTTGTATTTTAAATGTTTTAAACTGTTTTTATTGTTGTTAACCGCCCCGAGCTGCATTGCAGGATGGGGCGGTATAAAAATCTATTAAATAAATAAAATAAATAAATAAATAAATAAATAAATATATATTTCTCTTTTTATTTTTTTTTGTTCTAACCCTGTTTCAAATCTATTATATTATTATGATTGTTATATTTTATTATTGTACTTTTATGCTTTTTAAATTGTTAGCCACCCCGAGCTAGTCTCAGGAGGGGTGGGATATAAATTGATGAAAATCAATCAATCAATCAATAAATCCTAAAAAAGTTCACTCTGGATCCCTCTGAACCCTATAATTACCATCCTTTATTGCTCCTCCCTTTTGCTTCCAAGCTCTTTGAACGGGTTGTCTACTCCCATTGCCTCAACATCCTCTCTGCCAATTCCTACTTTGAAACCCTCCAATCTGGCTTCCGCTCCCTTCACTCATGAAATAGATCTGGCTAAGATCACCAATGATCTTCTTGTGTCTAAATCAAAACACCTTTACTCTTTTCTTGTCCTCCTTGATCTCTCTGCTGCCTTCAACACTGTTGACCACTCACTCCTGCTCTACTCCTGCTCTACTCCTCTACTCCTGCTCTACTCCCTTGGATTCTGGGTCTCTGTACTTGACTGGTTCTCCCCCTACATCTCTGACCGCTCCTTCAATGTATCTCTTCCAAACTCCTCCTACTCCTACTCTCTATCCCTTTCAGTCGGGGTTCCCCAAGGCTCCGTCCTTGGCCCTCTCCTCTTTTCTATCTACACCCAATCTCTAGGCAAACTCATTGCCTCCCACTGCTTCCAATACCACCTATATGCTGATGACACTCAACTCTATCTCTCCACTCCTTCCCTCTCCCCCTCTGTTCAAGTTCATTTCACCAACTGTCTCTCTGATATCTCAACGCCAACTCAAACTGAACATGACAAAAACTGAACTCCTGATCTTCCCTCCCAGTCCTTCCTCTCCCTTTTCCCTGTCAATTGCCATTGACAGGGTTTCCATCCTCCCTGTCCCCCAAGCTCGCAGCTTTGGCTTCATCTTTGACTTGCACCTCAACTTCAAACCCTACATTGACTCCGTTGCTAAATCCTGCCACTTCTCCCTCCACAACATTGCCAAGATCCACCCTTTTCTGTCTGTTTCCTCTGCCAAAACTCTCATCCACGTCCTAGTCATCTCACANAGAACCGAACGGCCAAACACGAACCGCGATCTGTTCGCCCATGCCTACTCCGCACCAGATACAGCTGACAGAAAGCGGTCTTCGCCAGTACCTCCACCTGTCAATCCAGGCGGAGATCTGCATCCAATACCACCCCCAGACTCCAAACCTGCTGAGCTATAGGAGGGCGAACCCCCCAATCAGGGGGGCCGACACCTCCCTCGCTCTCCCCACCAACATCACCTCCATCTTACCGGGGTTGAACTTCAGTCTGCTCTGCCACATCCATTCCGCCACGGCCTCCAGACACTGGGATAGCAATGAGACTGTAGGGTCTGGGTCAGCTGAAAAAGAGAGGTACAGCTGAGTATCATCAGGATATTAGTGAAATCGCACCCCGAACCCTCTCCCGACCTCCCCCAAGGGCTGCATATATACATTAAACAACAATGAATACAGAATAGAACCCTGCGGAACGCCACAGGATAAAACACGGGGGCAAGCTGTTTCAGTTCCCAACACCACCTGCTGGCTTCTCCCCAAGAGGAATGAATGGAACCATTCAAGAACAGTTCAACCCAGACCCCCCAGGTCACGCAGCCGTCTCAACAGCAGCCCATGGTCCATGGTGTCAAAAGCGGCCGGGAGATCTAGCAGGATGAGAAATGTTGAACAACCTGCATCCATCTCCTGATGGAGATCATCGACCAAGGCCACCAACGCGGTCTCGGTGCCATAGACAGGGCGGAACCCAGATTGAAAAGGGTCCAGGAAACCAATGCTATCTAGATTCGCCTGGAGCTGGATCGCCACCGCCCGCTCAATAACCTTTCTTAAAAAGGGAAGGTTAGAGACAGGTCGGTAGCTGGCGAGTACGTCCATGTCCAATGATGGTTTCTTCAGCAGGGGGCGCACCACAGCCTCCTTGGCCTAGGTGACAACCTCCCCTGCTGCAGGGACATGTTAACCATCCCCACCAGCACCGTCCGCAACGTCTCCTTGGAGGCTTTCACCAACCAGGACGGGCACGGATCAAGTTCACAACTGGTGGCTCTCACAGACCCCAAGACATCCACCGCATCGGTTGGTGTCACTTCCTGAAACTCCCCCCACAATGTTGGAACAGATGGGGCCTCTATCACCTCACGCTCTCCACCTTAGTGCCCCTAATCCAGAGTCAAAGTCGCTGTGAATCCGAGCGATCTTGTCTGCGAAGTAGATGACAAACTCCTCATAGCAGGCCTGGGACAAGTCCCTGTCCAGGTGGAGGGAGTCCAGGCTAACCAGCCCCTGCACCACCCGAAACTGGAGATAAAGGAAGCCAATCTCTGTGCATCCATCTATCTGATGATGGGAGGGTTATTCCACAAAGGATGTTTGACATATCCAAACAGGAGAACATGACAGTGGGGAGCTCATCAAAATCAGCTCCTTACATAAATATATTATTCCTGACCAGAACCAACCTACATATCTGAACCAAATTACTTATTTTTGACACAGAGAGGCTCTAACAAGATTGAGGCTTAACCAACTAGGTCTTCCTGCTCAAATAGGCTGTTGGTCCAATATACCCGATCAGCAAAGTTTATGGGGTTTTTTTCCCCTTTGCAAGGAGTTGAAGATATAGTCCATCTCCACTGTACCTGCCATGCATATATTGATTTAAGGAAAAGATACCTTATCCCCCAGACCAACAAACTTGTCCATTATCATACCCTTGAGAAATCTGGCTCCTCCAAAATATGTCTGTTACTTTTTTGCACTCTTCGGCATCCTATATTTGTGCAGCTTCTTTTTCGGGTGGTTCTTTTTCTTTTCCTGCCACTTTCAACCCCTCCCCCATCTCTCTCCTTCCCCTCCTTTGAGGCTCGCTTCGCCTGCCTCTACGCCACTCTCCAGCTCCATGTTGTGGTCATCTAACCCACACCCCCAGGCTCCCTCTCCTCCTTTCTCTCTGGGTTCGAGTCCTGGATCACCCTATTCCTCTCTGATGACAACCCCACACTCATCCTTGGTGACTTCAATATCCATGATGATGCACTCTCCCAAACTTACATCGCTTGCTTCCTCTCCTTAGCCTTCTCCTTTAATCTCCACCTCTGGACTAGCAACCCCACTTTTGATCTCGTGGTCTCTAGGAACTGTTCTGTTTCCAATCTCTTCTTTGAACACCATCCCATCTCTGACCATTTCCTTGCCTCCTTTAACCTCTACCACTGCTCCCTCTCCTCCTCCCCATCTCCCCATCCCTTCTAAAATCTGCAGGCCATTGTGCCTCAGGACTTTGCCTCCTCCCTCTCTCCTCAGTCCTCCTTCTCCTCCCGATTCTTCCATCTCTGCCTTCAACTCCTCTTTCGCCTCCACCCTCAACTCCCTTGCCCCCTCTCCACCTGCCCCGCTCTCTCTCGTAAACCTTGCCCGTGGCTCACTCCCACCATTTGCCATTTCCACTACTGTACCTGGACTGTGGAATGCCTTTTGCGCAAATCCCACTACCACGCCGTATTACTCCACTTCATATTCTGCCTCTCATTGCTCAAATCTGCTATCTCCCTCACTAGAGAGCAGTACTATGCCTCCTGCATTGAGTCCTGCTCCCGGGACCCTTGCCGCCTCTTTTCCACCTTTGATTCCCTTCTCAAACCCCCTGTCCTCCTCCTCCCTCTTCTTTCTCTGTTCAGGATCTTGCTCTCTTTTTAACCTCTAAGATTGAAAAACTTCACCTGGATATCGCTTCCAAGTCCTCTCCCCCTGCTATTCACCCCCTCCCACCAACTCTCTCCTGTCCTCCTTCCCTCCCACCTCCCTTGAGGAAATCTCCTCCCTGTTCTCCTCCTCCATCCCCTCCACTTGCCTCCTGGACCCCATTCCTTCCCAGCTCCTAACCTCCATTGTCTCCACCGTCACCCCTCCCCTCCTGCACATCATCAACCTGTCCCTCTCTACTGGCTCTGTCCCTTCTGCTTTTAAACATGCCACTGTCTTCCCCAGGTGCATCTAGATAGCATAGGTTTCCTGGACCCTTTTCAATCTGGGTTCTGCTCCGACTATGGCACTGAGTTGGCGTTGGTAGCCTTGTTCGACGATCTCCGCCAGGAGATGGATGCAGGTTGTTCGACATTTCTTATCCTGCTAGATCTCTTGGCTGCTTTTGACATCATGGACCATGGGTTTCTGTTTGGACAGCTGCGTGACCTGGGGGGTCTGGAAGGGACTGTTCTTGAATGGTTCCGCTCATTTCTCTTGGGGAGAAGCCAGCGGGTGGTGTTGGGAGCTGAAACATCTCGCCCCCCACGCTTTGTCCTGCAGCGTTCCGCAGAGTTCCATTCTGTCTCCAATATTATTTAATGTATTTATGCAGCCCCTGGGGGAGGTCGTGAGAGTGTTCAGGGTGCGGTGTCACCAATATGCTGATGATACTCAGCTGTACCTCTCTTTTTCAGCTGACCCAGACCCTGCTGTCTCGTTGCTATCCCAATGTTTGGAGGCCGTGGCGGAGTGGATGTGGCAGAGCAGACTGAATCTCAACCCTGATAAGATGGAGGTGATGGTGATGGGGAGGGTGAGGGAGGTGTCACCCCCCTGATTGGGGGGTTCGCCCTCCTATAGCCCAGCAGGTTCAGAGTCTGGGGGTGATAATGGACTCGGATCTCCACCTGGATTGACAGTTGGAGGGGGTGGCAAAGGCATCCTTCTACCAGCTGTACCTGGTGCAGAGGCTGCGTCTGTACGTCTCTGAGCTGGACCTGGCCTCCCTCGTCCATGCCTTCATCACCTCGAGGCTGGACTACTGCAATGCACTCTACTTGGGGCTGCCCTTGCTCCTGGTTCGGAGGCTGCAGCTAGTGCAGAATTTGACGGCCTGGCTCCTGATGGGGACGGTTTGTCAGGAACACATAACACCTGTGCTCCGGACTCAGCACTGGCTCCAATAGCGTTCTGAGCCAGGTTCAAGGTATTTGTGTTGATCTTTAAGGCCCTTCATGGTCTGGGCCCCTCGTACCTCAGGGACCACCTCGCCCTCCGTGCCCCAGAGTTGCTCCTTTGGTCTGCCGGGGGTGCCTTCTTGGAGGTCCCCCGTGTTAAGTGGGGGGGCCACAATGGAGAAGGCTTTCTCGGTGGCCAGGCCGCATTTTTGGAATTCCCTCCCAGAGGAAGCTCACCTGGCCCCAAGTCTCTTAACATTTCGGTGGGCTTGTAAAACCTGGCTGTTTTTCCAGCCTTTGGGGGGGGAAGGGGTTTTTACTCCGCCGTACCCTTATATAGCCTGCCTGTAGGGATCCTCTCACCACCGGGACTTACCTGCTTGCAGGTGGTGCGGGGGGGGGCTCGTTTCCTCACCGCTGCTGCCAGGACCATCGCCGCTCGCCGCTGGGGCCGCCGCCGCCGCTGCTTCGTCCCCGCAGGATACCTGCGGGGACAAGAAGAACTAACTGTGAGTTGGGGGCAGGGGGGGAACGCAGAGGGCAGCCACGTGGGCTGTCCTGTCCCCTCCCCCCCCACCCGGAAGTAGCGGGGGCTATAAAGCCCACAGACAGCGGCTGGAGCCGCAGAGCCTGCCTGTAGGGATCCTCTCCCCACCAGGACTTACCTGCTTGCAGGTGGTGCAGGGGGGGGCTCGTTTCCTCACCGCCGCTGCCAGGACCATCGCCACTCGCCGCTGGGGCCGCCGCCGCCGCTGCTTCATCCCCGCAGGATACCTGCGGGGACAAGAAGAACTAACTGTGAGTTGGGGGCAGGGGGGGGAATGCAGAGGGCAGCCACGTGGGCTGTCCTGTCCCCTCCCCCCCCACCCGGAAGTAGCGGGGGCTATAAAGCCCACAGACAGCGGCTGGAGCCGCAGAGCCTGCCTGTAGGGATCCTCTCCCCACCAGGACTTACCTGCTTGCAGGTGGTGCAGGGGGGGGCTCGTTTCCTCACCGCCGCTGCCAGGACCATCGCCACTCGCCGCTGGGGCCGCCGCCGCCGCTGCTTCATCCCCGCAGGATACCTGCGGGGACAAGAAGAACTAACTGTGAGTTGGGGGCAGGGGGGGGAATGCAGAGGGCAGCCACGTGGGCTGTCCTGTCCCCTCCCCCCCCACCCGGAAGTAGCAGGGGCTAAAAGCCCACAGGCAGCGGCTGGAGCCGCAGGCTGCGGCCGCAGGCTCGCGGCCGAAGGGCCGCGGCCAAAGGGCGCGGCACTTCGGGGGCACTTCTGGGGGACTGCAGGGGGGCAGGGGGTTTTTTTGTTTTTATATTGGGCAGGCTTTTTATCTTTCAGGGCTAGGGTGGTAGGGTGGGGGTATTGATACGGGGGGTAATGTGGGGGGTGGACCCAGGGACTCCCCCTGGTGAGAGCAGGGGGAGGACCGGGAGGGTTGGGGGGGAGGGGGTGGCTCGGTCTCCCCGTGAGAGGGGGAGACCGAGGGAGAATGGGGAGGGTATGGTTGGGGGGGGGAGGGTTATGGGGGGGAGGGGGGGAGGGAGGGCCGGGGGGCAAGCAGCCGGGTCTGAAGGGCCGGGATTGGGTGGACGGAGGGGAGGGCATGGCCATTGGGGTCGTGATGGGGCGCGGACGGTATGGTCCATGGGGTGGGAAGGCACGGGCCCCTAGGGGTCCACGGTGCCTGAGGGAGGTGGAGGTCATCACCCCCCCACTAAGGGGGAGGGAGGTGCCGGGTCCAGGGTCCGCGCGTGGGGGGCTGGTGCTGTTGAATGCGAGGTCCGTGGTCAACAAGGCCCCGATTATCCACGATTTGATCGTGGATGGGGCCGTGGACCTCGCATGCATCACGGAGACCTGGCTGGATGATCTGGCCGGTCCAACTTTGGCGGATCTGGTTCCAGCTGGGTATGCCGTGCAGCATCAGCCCCGCATGAGCGGCCGGGGAGGAGGCGTAGCTATTGTTTTTAGGGAAGACTGGCCTGTTAGGAGGTATCCAGTGCCGGAGATTGTGGGTGTAGAGGCTCTGCACGTGGTGATCGATTTGGCTGGGGGCAAGCTAGGGGTGCTGCTGGTGTACCGGGCCCCTTCATGCCCGGCGGCATCCCTTACCGCTCTAGCGGAGCTGGCCTCGGAGGTGGTGTTGGGCTCCCCCAGGACTTTGGTTCTGGGGGACTTCAACGTCCACGCCGATGCCGGCCTTGTTGGGGCGGAGCGGGAGTTCATGGCCGCCATGGCAACTATGAACTTGTCCCAGGAGGTGATCTGCCCGACCCACGTGGGGGGACATATCCTCGACCTGATCTTCGGCTCTGGCCTTGAGGCGGGGGGTCCGGTTGTGGGGGAGGTGACAGCGGTGCCCTTGTCGTGGACGGACCATTACCTCCTTCAGGCCGGTCTTTTAGCGCGCCCCCTCCAGAAGGGGAAGGGACCAGTTAGGATGGTCCGCCCTCGGAGGCTGATGGAACCCCAGCGGTTCCAGGAGGTCCTGAGGGAACTTACCCTGGATGTGGACGGTCACTCTGTGGATGAGCTGGTCCGGCATTGGAACATCTTGCTGGAGGAGGCCATTGACAGGGTGGCTCCGAGGCGCCTTCTGCCTGGGTCTCGTCACCGCAGGACTCCTTGGTTTACTGAGGGCCTGCGGTGTATGAAGCGTATGGGCAGGAGGCTAGAGCGACGCTGGCGTCGGACTCGGTCTGTCTCCGATCGTCTTCTCCACAGGGCCCATTTGCGGTCCTATGTGGAGGCTGTGAGGACGGCGAGGAAGGAATTCCTCGCCGTCCTCATAGCGTCTGCGAAGTCGCGTCCAGCGGAGCTGTTTCGGGTGGTGCGGGGGCTGGTGAGTCCGGCCTCCCTCCGCCTGGATGGGGACTTGTCCCGGGCCCGCTGTGAGGAGTTTGTCAACTACTTCGCAGACAAGATCGCTCGGATTCAGGCCGATTTCGACGCTGGGTTGATAGCAGTAGGGGAAGAGAGCGGGGGGGCGGAGGGTCCGTCTGGTCCATCTTTATGGGGCGAGTTTCAGGAAGTGACGTCAGCCGATGTGGTGGATGTCCTGGGGTCTGTGAGGGCCACGTGTTGTCAACTAGATCCATGCCCGTCCTGGTTAATAAAAGCTTCCGGGGAGACGTTGGGGACGGTGCTGGCGAGGGTGGTGAATGCGTCCCTTCGGCAGGGGAGGTTGTCGCCTTGCTTAAAAGAGGCTGTGGTGCGCCCCCTGCTGAAAAAACCATCGTTGGACGTAGACGCGCTCGCCAGCTACCGACCTGTCTCTAACCTTCCCTTTTTAGGGAAGGTTATTGAGCGGGCAGTGGCGCTCCAGCTCCAGGGTCATCTAGATAATATCGGGCTCCTTGACCCGTTTCAATCTGGGTTCCGCCCCGGCTATGGCACCGAGACGGCGTTGGTGGCCTTGGTGGACGACCTCCGCCGGGAGATGGATGCGGGATGTTCGACATTTCTCATCCTGCTCGATCTCTCGGCCGCTTTTGACACCGTGGACCATGGGCTGCTGTTGAGACGACTGCGTGACCGGGGGGGTCTGGACGGGACTGTTCTTGAATGGTTCCGTTCATTCCTCTCGGGGAGGAGCCAGCGGGTGGTGTTGGGGGAGGAAACATCGAGCCCCCGCGCCTTACCGTGTGGCGTTCCGCAGGGATCGATCTTGTCTCCATTATTATTTAACATCTATATGCAGCCCTTGGGGGAGGTCGTGAGAGGGTTCGGGGTGCGATGTCACCAGTATGCTGATGATACTCAGCTGTACCTCTCGTTTTCTACCGACCCAGACCCTGCTGTCTCGGTGCTATCCCAATGTTTGGAGGCCGTGGCGGATTGGATGCGGCGGAGCAGACTGAAGCTCAACCCAGATAAGACGGAGGTGATGGTGGTGGGGAGGGCGAAGGGGGTGGTGGCCCCCCTGATTGGGGGGGTTTGCCCCCCTGTAGCTCAGCAGGTCCGGAGTCTGGGGGTCATATTGGACGCAGACCTGCGGCTGGAGCGGCAGGTGGAGGCAGTCGCTAAGGCTGCCTTCCGCCAGCTTTATCTGGTACGTAGGCTGCGTCCGTATGTCTCTGGCCCGGACCTGGCCTCCCTCATCCATGCCTTCGTCACCTCGCGGCTCGACTACTGTAACGCGCTCTACGTGGGGCTTCCCTTGTTCTTGGCCCGGAGGCTGCAGCTGGTGCAGAATGCGGCGGCCCGTCTTCTTACGGGGACGGGTCGCCGGGAGCACATTACACCGGTGCTCCGAGCGCTGCACTGGCTGCCGATAGTGTGCCGGGCCAAGTTCAAGGTCCTAGTAATGATCTATAAAGCCCTATACGGCCTTGGCCCCTCTTACCTTAGGGACCGCCTCGCCCTTCGCGCCCCGGAACGACTCCTGCGGTCTGCCGGGGGTGCCCTCCTGGAGGTCCCCCGTGTTAAGCGGGGGGCCACGATGGAGCGGGCATTCTCGGTGGTAGGGCCGCGGCTGTGGAACTCCCTTCCGGAGGAAGCTCGCCTGGCCCCAAGCCTTTTGACATTTCGGCGGAACTGTAAGACCTGGCTGTTTGCCCAGGCCTTTGGGAGGGAGGGGGGGGTGATTTTTAATCCCCCACCTATATATTTATTTATGATTATATGCTGCCCTGTTTTATTGATATGTTTTATATTTGTATTTTAAATGTTTTAAACTGTTTTTATTGTTGTTAACCGCCCCGAGCTGCATTGCAGGATGGGGCGGTATAAAAATCTATTAAATAAATAAAATAAATAAATAAATAAATAAATAAATATATATTTCTCTTTTTATTTTTTTTTGTTCTAACCCTGTTTCAAATCTATTATATTATTATGATTGTTATATTTTATTATTGTACTTTTATGCTTTTTAAATTGTTAGCCACCCCGAGCTAGTCTCAGGAGGGGTGGGATATAAATTGATGAAAATCAATCAATCAATCAATAAATCCTAAAAAAGTTCACTCTGGATCCCTCTGAACCCTATAATTACCATCCTTTATTGCTCCTCCCTTTTGCTTCCAAGCTCTTTGAACGGGTTGTCTACTCCCATTGCCTCAACATCCTCTCTGCCAATTCCTACTTTGAAACCCTCCAATCTGGCTTCCGCTCCCTTCACTCATGAAATAGATCTGGCTAAGATCACCAATGATCTTCTTGTGTCTAAATCAAAACACCTTTACTCTTTTCTTGTCCTCCTTGATCTCTCTGCTGCCTTCAACACTGTTGACCACTCACTCCTGCTCTACTCCTGCTCTACTCCTCTACTCCTGCTCTACTCCCTTGGATTCTGGGTCTCTGTACTTGACTGGTTCTCCCCCTACATCTCTGACCGCTCCTTCAATGTATCTCTTCCAAACTCCTCCTACTCCTACTCTCTATCCCTTTCAGTCGGGGTTCCCCAAGGCTCCGTCCTTGGCCCTCTCCTCTTTTCTATCTACACCCAATCTCTAGGCAAACTCATTGCCTCCCACTGCTTCCAATACCACCTATATGCTGATGACACTCAACTCTATCTCTCCACTCCTTCCCTCTCCCCCTCTGTTCAAGTTCATTTCACCAACTGTCTCTCTGATATCTCAACGCCAACTCAAACTGAACATGACAAAAACTGAACTCCTGATCTTCCCTCCCAGTCCTTCCTCTCCCTTTTCCCTGTCAATTGCCATTGACAGGGTTTCCATCCTCCCTGTCCCCCAAGCTCGCAGCTTTGGCTTCATCTTTGACTTGCACCTCAACTTCAAACCCTACATTGACTCCGTTGCTAAATCCTGCCACTTCTCCCTCCACAACATTGCCAAGATCCACCCTTTTCTGTCTGTTTCCTCTGCCAAAACTCTCATCCACGTCCTAGTCATCTCACACCTCGACTATTGTAACCTCCTCCTTGCTGGCCTTCCCTGCTCTCACCTTTCTTCCCTCATCTCTGTTCAAAACTCTGCTGCCAGGATCATCCATCTAGCCCATTGCTCTGACCATGGGCAGCCTCTCCTGTCCTCTCTCCCCTGATTCCTTCTTCCCAAGTGTATTTTGTACAAGCTCCTCGTCTTCACCTATAAAGCCCTTCACGACCTCGCTCCTCCTACCTCTCTGCCCTGATCTCCCTCTATACCCCTGTTCGATCACCCCGCTCCTCCATCCCCTCCCTCGTCCTCCCATGCCTCCCCTGCTCCCCCAACCACCTTCATCCCTTCTCCCTCACTGCCCCGCATGCCTGGAACTCCCTCCATGCCCTTGTCCACCTTGCCCCCACCCTCCATGTTTTCAAGTCCCTCCTCAAAACCCACCTGTTCCGCTCCATCCTTCCAAACTCCTTCTAAGCATCCCCACTCAGGATTATCATCCACCTGTTATCTGCAAACTCCCAATTTATTGTAAACAAGCCAAGAACGTGTACCTGAGTTCTCGCATCCTCATGAATGTCATATCCCTTGTCTTTCCCTCTGTTTTTCCCCTTCCCTATTTCCCCTCCCCTTGTCTTTAGTTTGTAAGCTCTCGAGCACGGACCATGTCTATCTTGTTTTTTGTAAGCACCAGGTACATTGATGGTGCTATATAAAGGCTAATAATAATAAAAACAAAACAACAACAACAACAAAAGATAGAAAGGAAAAGGTTGGACTAAATGGTCAGTTTTCACAATGGAGAGATGTAAAAAGTGTTGTGCCTCAGGGATCTGTATTGGGACCGGTGCTGTTTAATATATTCATTAATGATTTGGAAAAGGGTGTTAGGAGTGAGGTGATCAAATTTGCAGATGACACCAAGTTATTCAAGGTAGCTAACACACGAGCAGACTGTGAGGAACTGCATCAGGATCTTACGACACTGGGTGCCTGGGCATCTAAATTGCAAATGAGATCTAATGTGGACAAGTGCAAAGTGATGCACATAGGGAAAAATAATCCAAACCATGCATACACAATCCTGGGTACTAAGCTAGTAGTTACCACTCAGGAAGAGGATCTGGGGGTTGTTGTGGACAATACATTGAAATCCACAGCGTAGTGCACAGCAGCAGCAGTCAAAAGTGCAAACAGAATGTTAGGAATTATTCAGAAGGGGATAAAGAATAAAACTGATCATAATGCCTGTATACAAATCAATGTTCGACCGCACCTCGAATATTGTGTGCAGTTCTGGTTGCCCCATCTCAAAAAAGACATAGCTGAACTAGAACAGGTGCAGAGAAGGGCAACAAAAATGATCAAGGGCATGGAAGGGCTCCCGTATGAGGAAATATTATTTATTTCTAAATTTTTATTTATTTCTAAAATTTTATACCCCGCCCCTCCTGCAAACAGCTCGGGGTGGCTTCCAACATGGTAAAAATACATAAAACAAGATTAAAACAATTTAAAATAATCAAACAATTAAATGTTTTAAAACAGGGCCCCGGGAATTTAAAACCATAAACAGGGTAGGGGAGAAAAACAAACTCTAACCCACCTTCCCCCCCACCCCAAAGGTTTGGACGAACAGCCAGGTTTTACAACACCGCCTAAATGACAACAGGCTTGGTAGGTTGGGGTTCTTCAGTTTGGAGAAGAGACAACTGAAATGAGTTATGCTAGAGGTCTATAAAATCATGAGTGCTGTGGAACTAATAAACAAGGAAGAGTTATTTACCCTCTCAGCTAGTACTAGAGTTAGGGGACACTCCATGAAAACTCATGGGTGACAAGTTTAAAACAAAAAAAATATGTTTTCACTCAGCATATAATTGGGTTATGGAATCTTCTGCCAGAGGCTGTGGTAAGGGGCAGTACTATAGTTGAGTTTAAGAGAGGTTTGGACAAGTTTCTGGAAGATAGTTCCATTAGCAGCTATTAGCCAGACACGATCAGGGAACATGACGGGCGCTGGGGGTAAGCAACAGGGAATGGATCCCCCATTGTGACATGTTGGGTGCTTCTCCCAAGCCACTGTGAATAGTCATGGCCGGAGACAGGATGCTGGGCTAGATGGACCATTGGTCTGATCCAGTATGGCACTTATGTTCTTCCTGATTTCCTCATTACGATTTCTGAGTAGTTAGTGTATAACAATTAAATGACTGCTTAGCCTTTCAGAGTAGTTATCGGATGGTATGACTAAAACACTGTATTGAATTCTATAGGCATCTAAAGCGGAAAAAGCAAAGGAAAGTCACTAACTATATAAACCCCTAGCACTGTATTTTGTTGACCATTTGTGTAACCACAAGGTACCTTTTCTCAGTAAAACTTAGAGGTCATGCTTAAAAATGTGTATTAAGGCAGCTTTTGCCTATAACTGTTTTGAAACTCAGGTTTGCTGAATTTTGGTGTTATTCTGCTCTGGTTTATGCATTTGACTTTGGTAAGCATGTTATTTTCAAGGCTTTTTTTTTTTGTTCAATACCTTGTTTGATTTTATTAGTGTTCTGTGGATTTTTTTCTTCTTTTTTGTCTCTAGAATTTTGTAGCCCTGATTAGAAAGCATACCCCTGAAGAAGCTGCTTCACGTGGTGAAATGCTGGGACTCCTTTTCACCAGAAAGCACAATACAAGGCAATTTGAGTTTATCCTACAAGAAAGGAAGACCAGTGACAGTCTTTCAAGTTCTAGAGCTGGAAATTTTTCTCTCAGTATAGACTTGTTCATCTTTCCTATGGACTCTTTATAGACTGTTTTCATGGATTGTTTTCTGTTTTGTATTGATATGATTCATCTTCTTTTTATGTGAGATAAGTAGCTTAATCTGTTGTAGATTCTACATTAAGGTTGCAGCTTTTGTTTGTCAGTGTTTTAGTTTATCCGCATCTTGTAAGCCCCTTCTTTTTCCTTGCAGACCCACAAACATGCGACCTGCTGACTGGCAGGGGCATTTCCTTTTGGAAAATTGAAGCCATGCAAGTGAATGCCTATTGAAATGAATTGGGAAATGCCCTTGTCAATTGAAATGAATGGAAAATGAAATTTTAAACATAACTGAAATAAAAAGAAACACAAACTAATTTTTTTTATTTAATTAAGAAAGGCATTCCGGACTTTCTCTACAGTCGTCCCTGCTCTGTCATCAGAGCCCTAAATTCCGGCCCCATATAGCAATATGGCATCACGTTTAGCCCTTCCTAATTTAGGAGTGGCTGTCCAAGACTACTAATTATACCTACTGTGAAAAGACAAAATTCCTCCCGTAGCCTGGGCTGCTTTAGTGGCCACATACTGAGGCTGGGCTTCCCACCTCAAAGAGGAAGTAAAGATCAAGCCCAGATATGAGAACCTATCCACCACATCTACTATCTGATTATCTATAAACCATTTACATTGTCTTCTGGATCCAAACATCATAATTTTAGTTTTCATGGCGTTCATCTCCATTTTGTTTTTATGGCAATAAACTCTAAATTCCTTCAATTGGCATTGTAGACCCACCTTGGATAGGAGAACTGCATCATCTGCATAAAGCAGACACGTAATCTCAGATTAGGTGCATGAAGATCGTTACTTGTAAGGTGTCTTTGTTTATAACTTAAATAAAGAGGGTTTGCAGGGGGTTTGATGATGAGTATACCCATTTTTGTGGCTACTCATTTCAGCTCTAATATGTAGTTGTTCATTTTTACTGCTGTGCTGTCTTTTTTGTTTCAGAAATATAAGAGAGGCCGAGAGTGACTCAATAAGAGTACAATACTACTTTATTAATAGGAGGAATGAAAGAACATCCACTAAAGCAATATGTGGTTGCAAGCAACAACAGGAAGTAAACCCTGAACATATGCACTCTGCTTAATGGGTTAGATGGATTGTTACAGATTGAAAATGGGCAAAATGGTAATATGGCTAATGCTTAGAGAACATCTTACAATCAGTGCTGGGAAATCCAATATACTCCCAGTGGGAAGTAAGATATCATCTCCAGACTGGAAGATAGAGGATTATTCCTTCAAACTAGTTTGGTCAGTTACCTATTTGGGCCTCACCTTTACCTCCAGAGGGTCTTGGGGGATGCATCTCCAAAAAGGAGCCACCCAAGCTAATTGATCGGCAGCTAGCCTCCTGAAAGCAGCATTTATTTCATACGGGGTGCCTATCTCAATAGCATTACAAACTTTCCGACACAAAATACAGCCAATTCTTACCTATGGATTGGAAGTCATCCGTTTACCTGATACTACTGTACTCGAAAGAGTACAGAACCAGAGTCTGCGTAGACTTCTCAAGGTGGGAACCAGCCTCCCTGGTGCAATTTTGAGGGCTGAAACGGGGATGCCTTCTATTGAACACCAGGGGGAAATGGCATTTCTGCGCTTTTGGATAAGGTTGCTTGGCCAACAGCAGATGATGCTCTCGGTCCAGTGTGCTAGAGAAGAATTTGTTCACACTGGGTCTAGGCCGTACCCATGGGCTAAGTATTTGAGGTTACTGCTAAGTAGTTTGGGTTTCTCCCTCTTATATTTCCAGGGGAAATCCAGCCAGGAGATTAAAAAGGCGATAATCTCAAGAGCATGGGAAATGGAGGAGCAACATGATTTAGCCTCCATTAAGGAATGGAAAGGTTCCCCTGAATATGGGCTAATTAAAACAGATGTCTGTTTTGAACCTTATTTGGATAGCCTAGTCAATCATACACTGAGAAGGAATATACGCTCCTTCGACTGGGTTTGATTGACACGGCAGTTTCAGAAGGGCGGTACAGTAAAATTCGATACGACCTTCGATAGTGTACCTGTTCCCTTCACGAAATAGAAACAGTTGAGCATTTTGTCCTAAGGTGTCCATATTATTCCATGTTGAGGGACACATGGGTTCTACCCTTATTAGAGAGCATGAGGGGGATGGAAGAGGCAGCCCAACTCACCTTCTTGAAAAAATTATCATTGAGGGAAAACATGACGTCTATGGCTACATTTATTGGGTTGGCCTCAATGGAGAGGAAAACAATAGGGGTACAGCTGGAGACCCTAGTGCCCATTCCCATGTAATAATTATACCCCGTCCTTGCAGTGTAAATATCAGTATTCGCCTTTACTTAGGGATTTAGACCATCTGTCCCAGGGACTGTAGCTCTATGACGGGGAGTGATATGTTTGTGTCTTATTACCCAGGGTATCACTATGCGGACTATGGCCAAGGGACGTTTGGATATTACCCATGGTAGAGGGGTGTGGAAAGGGTGCTGGATGGGGGCCTTTACCCCGTATTGATTTAGGGAGGACAATGGAAAGGTAGAGGATTATCCGCAAAATTCAGTATGACTGTTGGATTGGTGATGTTGAATTTCTTTACGGGATTGGGGTAAAATGGAATAGGAATTAATGGAGTATGATATGGACTGGGGTGGGATTTTTTGTCTCGCTTTGTAATTATCAAAGTGATCGATACATGAAGGTGTCTATTTCACTCTGATCAAGAATTGTATGTAGTTATTTTAATGGTATATAAATATTGGACCTTGTGCCTTGGTATATGTGTTTTGTTCTTTTGTATTATTTGGTGATTGGCTACGGCAAAAGCTAGATGCCTCAATAAAAATTACTTAATAGAGAACATCTTGTACATCATCATGCAGAAGATATATTTGGAAGAATCTACATTTTTAATGGGCTTACTTTTTTACCAGAGCTCTTGTTTACCAGTGCTAACTGGATGCAGATAACAAAGTTCCCACAAACCCAATGTATGAGAATTCACTGATGCATAAATGCACGACATCGGAAGCATCAGCTAATGGAGAAAAAAAAAAGATTCCTAATGAATCTGTACAAAAAAACTGTAATACAAAATCTAGCGGTCCTAAATATGTTCTGATTGATTCTTAACAATTTCGTTATTTGAATCTATACAACTGCCTATATAAATAGTCACTTGTCTATGTATATTAAACTGCATGTGTGCCATGTTCCTAACTGTAAGCCACTTTGTATGCCTGACCTTCATGGGCAAAGTTTGAATTTGACATTCTGGGGATTGAAGTGAGAGTATCTGAAAAACCCACTGTTTCTGAAGGCAAAAAGGCATATTTCTGGGGCACAGCATGAATTTTGATTTGGCGGTGGGGAAAGCCTATCAAAACTCTGTGCTAAACTTTGAACAATGTAAATAAAAGATTCAAACAAAACAAGCAAAACTCTCACCCCTATGCATAGCTTAAACTGGAAGTTCCCAAACTGTAGGCCCAAAGTGGGACCATACTGCTGGCAGATGGGATTGTAATACCAACTGATATTTGAGAGATTTTGTACATCTTTGTTGGTGTTGTCTGAAGTCATCTGATTATATGCAAGTCCCAAAATATATTCAAGCTGACAAAAAAGAGAGAAAAAGATGGGAGTCGCTGCCTTAAACATAGGGTGTTTTAAGACGTTACGGGGCTCGTTGGCCCTGTACCGAAAACAACCCATTAATTCCCCGCCAGGGTCACCCCGTCATGCCATATCAGACGTGCCGGAGGATCCCGGCGGGAAATCTGGGAGGGGGCGGGGCCACGCGGCGCAACGTGCGGCCGCACGGCCCTGGCCCCTCCACGCACCCCGCCGCCCGCCCTCTGGGGAGATGGGCGGGCGGCGGGGTCAATGCAGCCGCCGCGTCGGGCCGGATGTGCCATGGCCCGGGATCCCGCCGGGGATCCCGGGCCGTGGCAACCGACCAGACATTACCTTTTTTTGGTCCCCGCTGGGGATCTGTTTGACCACGCTTCCCAGGACATTCCCCCGGCTAGCCCGGGAAGCATGGTTCAAATTGACCCCTTGCGGGTATTGACCGTGGTGAACATCTAGTAGCCGCCAAACAGACGTTTGGGACACAGTGACCACAGGTGGGTATTCACCGTGGTTCACTGTGATCTCGTAACGTCTGAAAATACCCACTGTCTTATCCAATAGCTAGAACTGTGATTGGGTTATAAGAATGAGATTATATATGCACACAGTTGTTGCCATAGAGGGAAAATCTCCGTAAACTCTGCACAAATACTTCCATACTCTGAGGTTTTTATTACTTACATTAAAACCAGAAAAAAATTAAAACTTACTTACATTAAAACCACACTAAATTGGTATCCTCTGTTACATCAGTATTGTTAGAGTTTTGCCCTCTTTCTGCTGCTAGGCAGCCCATTAGCTTAGAAACATTTATGATCCTAAATGGCATTGCCTCCTTTTCTGATTCTCAAAAGCAGAAGATACAAGTGGTTTTGAAAATTCATAAAATATCTAGTTGTGGCCACCACAAAAAAACTGCAGCTTTATCATGCAATGCTAACTGTGTTTAGTGTGATGAGTCCTAGTGGACCATCATGCAAGTGGATGTCATACTGTGTACCTAGTCAAGCAATCCCCTTTAGCTCTAATAAATATTAGATCAACTGCATAGGCAGCCCAGCCATACTCTTCCATCAACCTTGGGATGCCCGAGGCAGCAGTCTTGACAGCCCAGCTCAGTAGCCTATGGCTGTGGCATAGAAATGCTTCACATCACATGATGCATTTTTTTTGTTTGGACTGAAATTTGATACGGTTAGTCTCTCCTCAAAATAATGAGAATTTTGGGCTGTTTTAAATGAGATGAAACCATGGAGGTCCATTCATGGCAGCCCATCTGAAAGTAGTGTGGGGAGTGCATGCTCCTGTGGCCCATATAGCACTCACCCATGACCACTCAAAGGGCATCAGAAGAGAAGTCGGATTGCACTGTGCGGGGAAAGGCAAAGTAGTGCGTGGGGACAGGCAACCATGCGTCCCCAGCTCATCTGAACTGGGGGGTCCACCCACAGCAGCAGACAGATCCACTGGTACCATGGAGAACCACCGTTTAAATTGCCAGAGCAGCACTGTGGCCATCCGTGGAGCAACTGGACACCCCTCTGTCCCGCCCACAGCCTGACCACCTGGCAGCCATTAAAGGACACACGTGCGGAATACAAAAACAAGTTGGCTGCAAAGCAGTGAGCTCTGCCAGCACCATGGAGGACAGCAGACTTGCCAGCCAGGTAAGTGAATTGCCACCCAGGGAGAGAGCCAGACAGGACAGCTGCAGAGGACAAGGAAGTTGACAGCTCACAGTTATATTATCCCCTGACAGGCAAGTACCAGCACAGCACCTGCCCCATCCAAGTAGGTGAATGGCCACCCTGGGAGGGGTGGAATGGGACATCTGCAGAGGGCAAGGAATATGACAGTTCACTGCTATATTTTTTTCTGACTGGCAAATACCAGCAGAACAGCTTGTGGCAGCCAGGTACTAGGTAGGTGGACAGTTGCCTAGGGAGGGGTGAAACAAGACCGCTGCATAGGGCAAGCAAGCTGACAGCTCACTGTTATGTGCCCTCAGCTTCTATAAGCTGCTCATGCCCTTCCCCAAGATACTCCAATTCACCTTGCCCACCGCTGGTGTCCATTTACTCTTTTGAAGTGCAGGAGATTCAGAGGGAGTCAGAGCCGTGTGAGGAGTGGGAGATCCTGAAGGAGATCTGGCACAAAATACATGTGATATCAAGCATCCAGAACGTGAGGTGCATCCAGGCCTTCAGCTGTAGACCAACATGAGTTTGAATGTCTGAGACTGTTGATTATCCATCTGTGTTGTGCTTAATTTCTTTTCTTTTTTTACACTTTTCCTGTTGCATTTTAATAAAGCTCCATTGTTTTTGTATCCTGTGCTGTAATTTATTTATTTATTATTTATTTATTTATTTTTATTTATTGGTCACCCCTTCATGCCTACTGCATCCCAGGGTGGCTCACAACAAGTAAAACAGCAATAAAATGCATAAAAACATCAGATATAAATAATTAAGAGAACCCCTACCCACCGCCACGCCAAAAATTCCCCCCGCTCTCTATCCCACCCTCCCTTCTGAAGGCCTGGGCAAACAGCAAGGTTTAACAGGCTCGGTGAAAAGCCAGCAGACCTGGGGCCAGGCAAGCTTCCTCCAGGAGGGAATTCCAGAGTCGCAGCCTGGCCACCGAGAATGCCCTCTCCATTGTGGCCCACCATTTAACACGGGTGACCTCCAGGAAGGCGCCCCCGGCAGACCGCAGGGGTCACCCTGAGGCACGGAAAGCAAGGCAGTCCCCAAGATATGAGGGGCCCAGACCGTATAGGGCTTTATAGATCAACACCTTGAATTTGGCTCAGTACACTATAGGCATCCAGTGTAGAGTGCGGAGCACAGGTGCTATATGCTCCCGCCGCCTCATCCTTTTAAGGAGACGGGCCGCCTCATTCTGCACCAACTGCAGCCTCTGAACCGCAACCAAGGGAAGCCCTACATCGAGTGTGTTGCAGTGTCACCGGGGGGGGTCGCTAGCAGGGTCCTCGCTCGTTCACGCCTCACTCGCTCGTTGCCCACGGTCACCCCACACAAGGTTAGGAACACTCGTGGACTAATGCCCGTCAGGATAGAAGTGTGGCCATCACCTCCGATTAAGGAGAACAGGCCTCTATCATCATAGGGCGCCACTGAGTGGGGTTTCCAAGGCCTGCCCCTTTGCACGCAGTAACACGCTTGCGTAGGGTAGANATCACGGTGGGGGAAGGGCACGGGTAGGACACACTCACACACACAACAATCCACTTCTCGCACTCACCACGCTTACCAGGGACACAAGGAAGGGTTGCTCAGACTCTCGGGGCTCACACGCTCTCCACACTCCACGCTCGAATTCACTCGCTCTGTCTCTCTCCACCAGAATTGTCGGCCAGTTTCCCAATCACCAGCGCCGCTTGTCTGGCGGCGCTGGCTTAAGAACCTAAAGCCCCGCCCCCGTGCGTGCGCGCAGCCGCTCCGAGCGGCGCACCAGGGGCGGGGGCAGCCCTACACGGGGCACGTGGTGAGGGGGTGTGGTTTCTTTCCCTGGGACGCACGCCGAACGTGCGTGCGTCGCCAAGGGCGGGGTTTGGCATGCCGGGGAGAGCGGGGCCTGATCTGACGGCCCCGGCGGCGGCGCCTGTCTTGCGGGCACTTTCTTGGGGCGTGACTGCGGCGTCCTCCTCCCACGTGTTCCTCCCGCCTGCCCCCGAGCCCTAACATGCAGTAGTCTAGCCTCGAGGTGATGAAGGCATGAATAAGAGTGGCCAGGTCGGGCCTGGAAAGGTATGGGTGCAGCCTCTGTACCAGATACAGCTGGCGAAAGGCGGATTTAGTCACCATCTCCACCTCCCAGTCCAGATAGAGACCCAGATCCAAAACCACTCCCAGACTCCGAACCTGCTGGGCTATGGGAGGGTAGACCTGTCATGTATGTCCTATTATAAGCATATATTTTTTTGCCATCTGTGTTCCTAATGTATTAATTTTGAGTTCTATATGTTAACTTTCTGTTTTAATGTATTGGATTTGTATTTTGTAGCACTGATTTTTAAAATCAGCTTCTGTGATTAGTTTGGACCAGACTGGGCCCCCTTAGTCTGCATTCCAATGGAGTTTTTTTCTAAATTGAATGAACTTTTCACCGTATCCAAGGAAACAGAAACAAATGGCTAACGTAGGAGAGCTATCAAAGAGGCTTACCAGCCTAAGTGTCTGGGGCCTTATCAGTTTGTGTGTCTAAATGACAAATGATCCAGCCATAAAAACATCTCCAAACTAAGAGAAAGATTTAAGTTAGCTAGAAAAAAACTAACATAACTATTTTAATTAATAGTTAAAAACCTTGAAGCTGTGGTCAGTCTCTCTGTAATGTGACAATTATTTTTAATTAAAATATGAGTTTTTTTCAAACCTTGAATGAAGTCTAACACTGTTTGGTTTCTTTAAAAGAGCCAATTAGAGTCCTGTGTATTTCCATGATAACTGACGTTTTCAATGTCACTGCTCAGGAATGCCAGTTTCTGGCAAACTGCTTTAAGAAGGGAGACATGTTCTCTGCTCTCTAGATTGAAATTCCACATACTATGTTGGAGTTTCTCTCTCACCACCATCTTGGCAGACAAAGGAAAGAACTGGAAAGAATGTAATGTATTATCTTGATATCTTTGAGCCAATGAATTGAGCATATGTTAAGCTTTTAGAAGCTTTTTTCTTAAAATAAAAATGTTTTAAGATCATGTAACTTTGATTGGCTATCAATACTATTCTATGTAAGCTACTAATATTTTCTATTTAAATTTAAGTAAACTATGCCTATATTTTTAATATATTCAAGTCTCATGTTCCATTTATTTATAAATGGCGGATTGGATGTGGCAGAGCAGACTGAAGCTCAATCCTGATAAGACGGAGGTGATGGTGGTGGGTAGGGTGAGGGAGGTGCCAGCCCCTCTGGTGTGTGTAGGGGCGGGAGGGTCTGTTGCATTGTGTTCTTTTTTTTACAAAAGGAAAGAGGGCTAGGTTGCCTAGCTGAACTAGTCACACTGGTTTGGCCCACTCTCCTTCAAATTGTATAAAATGAGTTTACACTTTACTTTGATGCCAGACCAGCAAAGCATGTGTAAGACTGTACTGGACAAGGAGACCATACTGTGATATTGTGATGCCTCTATGTACACAGATTGAAGACTGGTCCTGCAAGGACTTCGTCAAGATATGGCCACCCTCTTATGTACTTGTTATACAGGTTCTGCTGATAGGTCATAGGTTGTGGGTATTTTCAAACGTGATGACGCATGGTGCCATCACCCTTTGATCCTGCCCGGGGTGAGGGCCCTTGCCCTGGGCAGGATCTTTTCCAGTCACTGAACAGATGTGTTGCCAGCCAAGGCTGGGGAGGAACAGGTAGAGTGGGCTATCAAATGTGATGGCCCGGTCTGGAGATGGCTTTTCTGGGCCACAGCAGCACTTAGCCTGGGCTGTGACTCAGCGATGGGTTCGAGTTACAGACTGGGCTAAAAACTGCCATGGCCCGTGGAAACTTCTGATCTGGCCTGGGGAAACATCTGGTGGGCCAGATCAGATGTGATGGCAATGCGGGTGGCCACGTGGGTCAAAGCGTGGCCACCCACAGTACAGTCGTATTTTAAAATACCCTATTTTTAAATGTTGCAAATAAAAACAGTATTGGAAAAAATTCCTCTGTGAAATGCACTTGTCCTGCAGTTACCTTCTCCTAGGGAATGCCACCCTGGGACCAGACCCCGGATACGGTAACTGACCTCACCTGTGTAATGTTGCGCTCTGCGCTGGCAGTGTGGTGTGGTCTATCTCCATGGAAAGGGCAGGATTCCCCCAGTTGGTACCCTGTGGGGGCCTTAACCCCCTTGAGCATTGTGCCCTATGGCCTGTTTGTGTGGGTGATCTGTGGCTGTGCTGTGTGCACTATGTGGCCCTTCTGTGTTCCTTCTATTACTTTTTGACATGGATCCTGTGTTTCATTTCTGTTTGTTACAGTCTTGTTGTTTTGGTATCTAGTACTATCATTGCTTTGGTTAGATTATGCATCACTTGTCCATCTGGGGTGGGGTTATATGACTGCTCCCCCTGTTTTCGTTGGCATGCCTTCTCCCATTGTTGACCAGATCTGCCAGCAGATCCAGCAGCAGTCCCTGGTCACAGCCAGGACAGGGTTAATATCTGTTGTGGCTTTCTGTCACCTTGTCTTCTGCATCTGGATGTCACGATTGGGGGCAGGCAGTGTTGCTGGGCAGGGAGGAGAGGATGGCCTTTTCAAATTGAACTGTATGCATGGCTGGACAGTGGAGTCATGAGTGCAGGGAGGCAGCCTGCGTGGTCATGGTAGCCATCCAGGGAGCTACCCATTTGAACCCCTTCCCACTCCAGATGTGTAGGTGCTCTGTGGCTTTTCCACTTGGCAGACACGGACCACCCTCCCCCAGTTGTGCTTGTTTAAAAATGGCCTTAGTACTGGTTGGCTCAGGGACTCCTCTGTCTGCTTGGTTTTGTTTGTTTTAAAAAAAAGTTTGGGCAAAAATGGTTTTGCTCACTACTGAATGTGAACTAGTAAGCAAAACACTTTTCTCAGTATGATCAAGAGACTTTGTTCTTTTGGGCGGAAATCAGCTTCTCAAATGTTTCATCTTTGGAAGAGTTAATCTGACAGAAATTGCATATGTTGTAGTTATTTTTTTTCCAAAAGAAACTAAACTGGTTCTGAATTGAGTGAATTATGATCAACTGCATATTGCAGACTGTTGATGATGTCAATATTTGAACTCCTATTGATTTCAGTGGTACGGGAGCCTACAGGAATAATAAACAGGGGCAGAGAAGGAGTGGGAAATGGCTGAAGGATAAGGCTATTGTCGACGCACCCCCCTCCAAAGAAGACGAGGACACAATATATGGGTTTGAACGGCCGCACTCTTTATTGATTATCCCAAAAAGGGGGAAGAGGTAACCCTCTCACTTCCCCCTTTAAACTGGGGTCCTTTCAATCCCTTATCCCTAACTGTTAACCTTCCCAACAGGAGGTTCCCCTATTGTGCCAGGCATTGTCCTGTTTGCCTGGTGCCCTCCTCTACCGTCTTCGGGTTAAGCCCTAGGGGAATCCTCCTGTGCCCTATCTTAACCAACTTTTCCAACTTACACCCTACCCCTACTACCGGTTTAACCGGGCGAGGGCGGGTTGTTCGCACCTATCCCCTCGCCCACCGAGGCG
>QEPC01009344.1:43460-64311 GCA_003113815.1 Sphenodon punctatus | reverse complement strand
TTGCCGGGCAACCAAAGCCTGACTCCCCGCTCCACTCTGCAGCGGCCACTCCTTTCTCGCCTCCTTTGGCTGGGAGGGGAAAGGGGCGCCGCCAAACCCCCGCCGCGGCGATCACGGAGGGGACTTCCAGTGGTTACATTTTGGTTACAACCTTTTTAGTTTTAATGTTATATCATGCCTTCAATGTGGTTTTCCAATAGGCTGTACTGAGTGTGGGGTGTTAGAATAGAAAGTGCACAGAGACATCAAAGAACTAAGAGACAACATACACCTTCTTGAAATGAAGTTAACCTATTTCCAAAGTGTTCTGAACATGTCTGGAGAACTGTAGTTGATTCAAAAGTGTCACATCAGAAACCTCCTTAGATTGTACTTTTAGCTATTTCAGTTTTACACTGATTCAGCTCCACTTATTTTATGGAGTTTAGTCATTTACACTGGTGTAGCTTGAAGGAAAATTAGGTTGTGAGCTGTAATCGTCACTTTCAAAAGTTCCACCATGAGGGATGGCTACCAAGTTCATGCTATTCTTCAAGCATTGCCATCTGCTGTTGATGTGGCAGCATGTGGTCTTCACTTACCCATAAGTACAAGGCTGTTTGTTTTTGGGGTGGGTTTTTTTGTGTTGTGTATGCAGGTACATCTGCGGAGAACTATATTTGATTCAGTGAATGTCTGTTTATCTCACTAGACTTGAGTGATGTATTTCTTGAGATGCTAAGACACAGTTCGGAGAAACATTTCTGTCTCAATGGGTGATTTCTTCTTTTCTTTTCTTTCTTTTTTTATTTTTTCATCAGACAATGTGTTTGGACAGGAATGCAATACGTCTTTTTGTTGTTGCTTTTTAAAAAAGGCAATATGTTTATTTCAAAGGGAAATCTATCTTTTTCAATAAGCTATGTGTCTGATTACATAGACAACATATTTAGAATGTCCAATATGTCTTGTTCAAAAAACAAGTGATGCATGTGTTCCAGAAAGAGACATCTCTAATTTGATAAAGTATGACTTCAGCTTTGCAATTGATACACAGTATCTGGTTCAATATGATATCTATCTTCTTTGCAGGTTTGAGTGGCTGATGCATGTAATATCGGTTCTAGTAGTCAGCATATATGTTTCAGTAGGAAATATTAACTGACTTGACTGCAAACGTATATGATTTAACAGGAAGGACATATCTTGTAATGGGTAATGTATGACTATCTTTCAATGGATTATGTATATATGAACTATATATCAAATTAATCACCCAATGATTTTTTTCAGCATATGATGTATAAGGTTTTCCTGATCTCAGTAATTCATGTTTGTTCTTCTTGTATATATTTGACTATGTCCACTCCATTGTGCAGCTGTATGAACATTACACATTACATCTTCAAGGTGTAATGTAGTACTGACCTCTCAGTTTCCAAATCAACTTCGGTAGACAAATATAGCAATTAACATCAGAATATTGTACTACAGAGTCTTACTGTTTGACCACATGTATATTATATATCTCAATTAGGCCAGGGCCTAAAACTACTTACTCTGGAGTAGTTTAACGGAAGCCACTGGTTTCAGGATTGTGCTTTTGGCAAGGATTTCATTTAAAATGTTTTGAAGAACGTCTTTCAAAAATGAAGGAAACATAATGTCTAAAAAATAATGTATAATGTATGTAGTCTATCTTAAGCAATAGTGGTGAACATTTGCTTCCTTTTACTATTTCTGTTTGAATTTTTGAAGATGGAGCCTCTGGCATGTTTTACTTCATTCAAACCCAATTCAAATATTGGCATATACTTAATGAACCTCAGAAGCTTCAAGGTTCAAATAAAACAGTGTTATTCCCTGCTGTTGGCCAAACCCACATATAAATTCATTTGAGAAAAGGAATTTGTTTTGCATTACTTTTATAATTGTTATGGAATTTCACTTCTTTGAGGATACAGCCTTCAAATCACTTGAGTAGTCAGTCACATTGAATCCAATGGGTGTTTTTAAACAAGCAAGGCTATTGGGGACGGGATGTGTGTGTCTGTGGTTACAGTGTGGATCTATTGAGGAGCACCCATGCAGTTAGAGTGCATGGGGACCGATTCTAATGGACGGCTTCCAGCGTGGCTACCGAAGTCACAAAGGCAACTGCCAGACACCTCCTGTAATGGACCATGGAGAAGGTGGCAGCGATGTGCCGGACTGGCCTTTGTAAGTGACATGTCCTTAGTGTGAGTGCTGGGAAACCCAGACTTCCAGTGCTCTCAACCAGTTCTTGTCACTTGCAAAAGCTGCTTTGCCCTTCCACAGTGCCTTTGATCAGCGGATCTGTCTGCTTGTGTGGCTGGCTGCAGTCGTTCATATGGGAAGAGGCTCTGTGGCTACCCATTGCCATGAATCCATTTGGCCTGTCCCTCATGGAGCACTGAGATTTCCCAGCAGTGCTCCGTGTGTGGCCATGTAGTGAGTGCTCCATGGCTCATGGGAGCATGCATCCTGCCACTCCATTTTCAGATGGGTAGTTGGATCTATGGCTCCTGGGTGACCACTTGGGGTAGCTTCTCATTTGAAAACAACCATTGTAATTAAGCCATTGGGGCTACTCCAAAGTTACAATGGAATTTCAGTGAAATAAAAAACCTGTTTTCCCATTGCTTTATTCCAATTTTGCCCAGATGTGAGTCTGTTGAAGCTAATGAAATAATGCACGTGATTAAAAACTGGATTAATACAGTGGGCAATCTGACCTATAGAATTCCTAGATTACTAAAGAATAGAATTTCAGATAATTGACCACGTTTTGTCATGCTGACTCATTCCTCATCTATACTAGAATTTGTTAAATGCAGAGTGTGCACTTTTCACACTAATTTTAGTGCCTATTAGAGGTGTACACTATGGTTTCAGAATTGTAATTAAAAAACCATAATTTTACAATTTTGGTTTCGAAATTCCAACTGTGAAACCAAAATTGAAAGTTACGAAATTCCAAAATTATTTCAGAGTTGCCTGCAGAGGGCCTCGGGCAAAAAAACCAAGAAGAAGGGGAAAACCCTAGGAACTCACACAGCGAATTACTTGACAAATAATCATCTACACATTTAATATATATCTATAGGTCATAAAACAGGTGAGATGATAACACACCATGCATAATCCACATTCCAATTATGTAATACAAAGTCAAAAATATTTATCAAAAATCTAAACCATAATCAAACAAACATAAATCAGCAATGAAGGGCAACCATCAATAGTCCTGGCACGCAAGCAAAACGAAGTCCTTATGATATAAACCGGCAACATAATAAAGAAAGCACAAATCCTTGTGATTCAAGCAGGCAAGGTAGCAAAGAAAGCGTAACAAGCCCCTGGTTAGTCTGCTCATTTCATGTTCGACTTCTACCAGACACTAAGTTTCATTGTCGTTTTTTTTAATGCCCTGGTAATGCCTGCTGCTACTTCTGCCAGAGTGCCTCTCTATCTCTGGCACACCCAGACACCCACAAGTCCTGTCCCTAATGGCGTGCTGTCTGCAAGTTGAGACCCGGGCACATCTTGGGGTGCTGGGTGCTACTAGGGCTGATGCAGCAGCAGCTTTTACCGCGCCGCGATTCTGTTCTGCCATTTCGGAATTGCCCGCGCCACACCGTGACTTTTCTGCGGATATTCCGCTAATTCTGCCGGAATTCTGCAAATCGCGGAATTGCAGAAAAATTGCGGAAAAATTGCGGAAATTGCGGAAAGCCGCTATTCCCCTATTTTGTGGCGCTGGCGGAATTGCGGAAATAGCAAAAATGTCATGTTTCCACGATTCCACTAAGTTGCGGAATTAAATAAGCGGAACCACGGAATGAAACCGCGGAATGAAAGCCTCTGCCATGCCGTTCCACTAATTGCGGAAACACTGTTTCTGCCGGAAATAGCTACCGCTGCGATATTCTGCTACAGCCCTAGGTGCTACCAGTGCTGCCGCTGCTCATTCCTGACTGCCTACCAGACTGCCTGCCTGCTCCTCCACTGCCACCTGGTGATGCCTGCTGCTGGAAGACCCTCTCTCTCTGGCACGTCTTGGCTTGCTAATACCAGTGATGCTGCTCATGCCTGACTGCCCACCCACCTATGGTGTAGCTCACTCTAAAGAACACCATTATTATCCATTGTTAGACACATGACCCCTCCCATGAGTGAATATTGGGAGCAGGTTCCGCAATATCCAAATGGCCTCTTAAATTTAGGGGGAATTAACCAAATTAACTCAAGTATGGGGTCACTCGTGTCAAAAGGATCAGTCCAAGATGTGGCACGCTACTCACAGTTGGGGGGAGGGGGGTAACCTTTCCCAAAGTACCAGACAGGAAACGAGGTGCTTCAAGAAAAAGAGATCCTTTATTACAATGAGGGAGAAAGGAAACCCACCCACCCACCCAATATAATACAAAGATAAGCCTCCAGTTTGGCTGGCTCAGTAATATAAGTGGAATCTGGGAAGGTGAAAGTAACTAGACAATGGAAGGAGAGGGAGGGGAGGGGAGAGAGAGAGAGAGAGAGAGAGAGAGAGAGATGGGGTCAATGGGTGACAAAAACCCCAAAGGAAAGCAGTTACCTACCCTGGTGGTTGCAAGGAGACAGCGGCTCCGTATATCCTGCGATGTTCGGGAGGGTGGGGTTTGAAGATGACGGGGGGGGGTCTGGGAGTAATCCTTAAGATGGTCCCATAGAGAGTAGTCTGTAATGGGTCCACGTTCAAGAGCAACTCAACTTGAACATGGAAATCTGGGGCAGTTATAGGGACTTGAACCAAGAATCAGGGAGGTGCTGGAGGTCTGAGAGAGGATTTTCAGAGATGTCTGGAGTGAAACAAAGGGAAAGCTCCAGATGGATCTTTGAGACACAGACGAGCATAAACACAGTGTCTCTGGTGTTTCTAAAGGAGTGAAAACAGTATTGGCATAGGGCATGGGGATTTTCCAAAGAGACAGAAAGAGAACCATAATTAGGTGAGTTTTGGAAACATGGGGCAATTAAGGACCTTTTGTGATCAGAGCTGGAGGGCCATTGCTAACTAAGAATCTCCCACTCCTTCCAGATTTATTTATTTATTATTTATTTATTTTATCAATTTTTACCCCGCCCCTCCTGCCACGCAGCTCGGGGCGGCTTCCATCAATTAAAACACAATAATAAAAATACAATAAAATCAATTTAAAACAATCATACATATTTAAAATATTAACAGGGCCACAAAACCAATAGGTGGGGGACTAAAATCTCCCTACCCACCCTCCCTCCCAAAGGCCTGGGCAAACAGCCAGGTCTTACAGTTTCGCCGAAATGTTAAAAGGCTAGGGGCCAGGCGAGCTTCCTCCGGAAGGGAGTTCCACAGCCGCGGTCCCACCACCGAGAATGCCCTCTCCATCGTGGCCCCCCGCTTAACACGGGGGACCTCCAGGAAGGCACCCCCGGGCCCCGGCAGACCACAGGAGCCGCTCTGGGGCGTGAAGGGCGAGGCGGTCCCTAAGGTATGAGGGGCCGAGACCGTGTAGGGCTTTATAGATCATAACCAAAACCTTGAACTTGGCCCGGCATACTATCGGCAGCCAGTGCAGAGCTCGAAGCACCAGTGTAATGTGCTCCCGGCAGCCATTTACCAGATGTTCTTATTAAAAGGGAGGAAGCCCTCTGCTCGATTGCCCCATGTCTTACTCAGGGCTCCTCCTAAATCCTTCCCCGAGGCTAGACTGGTTTTGCAAGATGGGGCTTATTTCACCTCCTGGACTTTAGCACAGGCTGGCTCTGAACTCTTGACCCCTCATCCTGGGCCCCTCAGTTCTCTGGTTCATCCACCATACTGTGTTTTACGGGGTGCAGCTTTGCCAGGTGGGGGAAGGGGGGTGTACCCTGTTTTGTGGGAAAAGGCACCTTTGGTAACACCCGCTCTCCAGAAAGAAAAAAAAGAAGAAGGAAAGAGAGAAAGAAAAAGAGAGTAATTTTACAAACCTGGCACATCCTCTGTCCTCCTCCTGATGAGGAGCCCAACTCCTGCAACTCATGGGATGGCCCAGCTGAGCCTTTTCCTCCTCCATGGCTTCATCCTCCACCTTGACCTTCTTAATCTTCCTGCTTCCTTCCATCAGGAAATCAAAAATGTTAAAACACTCAAATCACTCAAATCACACACACACACACACACACACACACACACACACACGCAGAGCCAGTCAAACTTCTGTTTCCGTTATTGGTACCATTTCTGGGTCCCCGGGCTAACGAAATCACTGAATTCATACTTCCAAAATTTTAAAATTCAGAAATTCCAAATCAGTAATTAGTCCCTTTTGCACTACCCTATATAATATGCATTACTTCCCAATTTAAAGCATAAATAACAGGACTAATACTGTCATGAAGATAAATACTCTTGTGCTGTAAAACTCCATTCTTTTATGGTGCCAGTTATACCATTGGAGCCGATTCCATGCCCCACGGATCCCATGTGCACTTCTGCCTGTACGCATCTGCAAGCTGTTTTCACACAGCCAATTGTGTTCTCAAGAGAGCTACGCAAGGTTCTTGCATGGCATACACATGTCGGGGGGAGGAGGGGGTGATCATCAGCAGGGCATGGGATTGGCCCCATTATTTCATGAAAAAAATACAACGGTTAAGCAGTGTTCCTTAATATGTCTTTAAAGAAAAGTTAGGGATATGTTTGGGTTGTAGTAACGTGGGCAGAAGGACTGAAATCTGTTGTAGTCAAGTATGAATTCTGTCTAAACTGGCCATTTTTCATTGGTTGGATTTGGAACTCTTAATATTTGGTGGACTAAGTAAAGGCAACTGAGTAAACCATATCATGAGAACCAAATACTAGCTTTAAAATGAGTGCATTTTTAGATGTGCCACTGTGCATATGGATTTAAACAATCCACTTTTTAAAAAGTCGCGTGGGTGGCATTAGACCTGCAGCTGCCATTGCAAATTGTGGCTTGCACATTATTATTTTTTAAACTGCATTTGTAAAATGAAACCCAATGTGGTTTCAAAAGAATGCACAAGTCGCAGTTTGCAATGGTGGCAGCATGCCTAAACATCAGTCGCATGGCTTTTCTAAAAGCTGATTATTTAAATCCACGTGCACAGTAGCACATCTAAAAGCACCCTGAGTGCATCATCTCTGGTCTCTTTAAGAAAAAGATGGCAAGTGGGAGGTTATGGAGGATTTGGGGCAAGCTGCATAGTGACTGATAGGGATGGACAAACGCAGTTCAGAAGTTTGGAGTTTGGACTGAACTCGACCAGTTCGGTCGACCGAACCGAACTTGATTTTTGAACTGAACCGAATTTCCGAACTCGGTTCTGTTCGCCCATCCCTAAAAGATAAAATTCCATTTAGTTCAATGAGGTTTGACTTTCCGAACTCTGTTCGGAAGTTCGGAGTTTGGACTGAACTCAAATAGTTCGGTTGACCGAACCGAACCTCCGAACCAAACTCAATTTTTGAACCGAACTGAATTTACGAACTTGGTTCTGTTCACCCATCCCTAGTGACTGACTCATGCCATTATGCCTGGCTTTCTTTTGGCTAACTTAAGGAATGGACTCTTATTCTTCCCACGCTCCCTCTTTGACTGGCAATAAGGGCTATGCTGTTTGCCGATCAGGAGCTGGTAAGAAATTTTTCCAACTGGCATGAATTGACCAACATTGTCAGAGGTTTTTTTGTTTTTTTCTGTAGTACCTCTTTTCATCCTCAGTTGCTGTAGGTTGAGCAATCAAGGGTATGTTTAAACCAGGGCTAGAATTATAAGGAAAAAGGTGGTGGGGCCCTCAATGAAATCATGACCCTGATGTAGTCTTCTAAAGCCAGTAAGTAGAGGGGTCTGGCTCCTCCTGGCTCCCTTGTAATTCAGGCAGTGGTTTAAACTCTGGACTGGTGTACATAGGCTTAAAATTATGCATATTTTATCACAACTTTGCAGGAAGTTCCCATGTGTAGTAATTGCAAAATGGGTGACAGGTTGGATTTGAGCAACTGGCAGCAGGAGAGACCTGCCCAAAATGTGGGAACAGGAGCTAGAAGACTTGGATGACCCACGGTTGTGCTCCTCCTTGAAGAGGACAGGGGTCAGGCAATCCAAAGAAAGTGTAACATTTCTCTCCCTTCCACCAACACTATTAGAAGGCTTGGAGACAGTACCCTACGGTCAAATTGGGAGTATCGTTTGGCAGCAGTAGGGGGGCTTCAGCCTTAACAAAGGAATGCCATTGTAGGTTGCATCTCCCCTGACACCTGGCCTTGTTGCAGTTTTGTTTTTTTCAGATGGGCAGTTTAGCTAATAAAGCATTGTGGCCTTTAAATCCCACATCCTGTCACCTTTTAGTCTTCTGTATGGTGATAATCAGTCTGACTGTATGTGAATTTTCAAAAATATCCACTCATATTGTCTCCTACATCTAATCAGGAAGCATATTATACTGACTCAGGAAGTTGCAGATTAATTGTGAATACATTACAGTTTGTGGTAAGAAAAACTAGATACTTCAAAGTGTAATGTTAAACGTTTTGTGCAATGCCTCTGCGTAAGCCTTTGGCAGGCTGCAATAGACAATCTCATATTTAGTAACAGATAGCACACAGAAAGCAGTTGATCAAAATTGAAAAATAAGAATGGGTAATGTTTCTTTTTATGGGGTCTTAAGCAGAGCAGTTCTATTAAGCATTTCTAAATGGATTACATATATTACTTAAGGGATAACCGATCTAATTCTGATTGTATTTTTAAAGAAGTATTTGCATAAGGATTTCAAAAGTGTGGTGCATTATTGACATATTTTATGGTTCATAAAGTTTATTTCTTATCTGTGCTCCACTATTAATCTAAAATAATAAAGTAATAAAAATACAAAAAGGGGGTTCTTGGAAATAAATTGCACTCTGCTTAAAAACTTCTCTATTCAAATAGCAACAATAGCTACTTTTCTTCTTAGCCATGAATTCAGAAGCTTGAAATTACATACAGAAGGCCATTGTCATTGAGAATTGAACTCTTCCTTACCTCCCTCCCTCAGAATCTCTTCTCTGTAACTAAGTTACTAAGTTAAATGCTCCTGCATTTTCTCAAACTCATGAACGTATCCTTGTCACTCTTCATCTCCCCCTTCCTTGTCATGTAGATTATAAGCCCTTTGGGGGTAGGAACCTGTTGATAACTACTGATTGTATAGTAAATCCACAGCAAAATTCTGATCAACTTTCCGAAAATGCAGGAAAAAATCTGTGAAAATGGACGGGGCTGTTTCAATTCAGCCCTGAGTGGTAGCACTTTCAAAAAGACAATTTGTATGTCAGGGGCCTAAGTCCGGCTCACACAAGTGGATGTTAAATGCATGTGAGTTATTACATTATTTAATACATGGGTGTGGCCAAAGAGAAGGGTCAAGTGGGATGAACTGTTCCTTCCTCCTGCACTGTCAAATCCACTGTTGTTCACACTGTGTTTTGAAGGGGGTTTTCTACACCTTAAACACAAGGATAAACTAGAAGACTTTGATCCAATTATACTGTTCAAAGGGCCACCCTAGGATTGTTTTGCTGCTGACTGCTATGGAAGTAGGAATGGATTATAAATGTAAAGAGAGATCACGTCCCACAATGTAAGTGTTCAGAAGGACCTGCCAGAGGACAGGTTGTGCCCATGCCACATGAAAGAGTGGGGTCAGTCACCTCCAATGGTATCAAAAGGAGGTCCCATAAAAGCCAAACTTTCAAAAGACATCACGGCCAGGTTTCCTCTTATTTTTCATTTTAATGTTTCCCTACACTAGCTGCTTATCTGAAACGAAAGCAAAAAGACAAAGTGGTATTAAAAAAAAACCCAACCCCCTCCCCCTAACTACCATCATTTGAGTATGAATTAAAGCTGAAATGAATATTTAAAGAGTGACAAATTCATCAAAAGTAGAATATTTGTATTCATTTTAGCTACTGGAAAAGCAGTTGCTAAGAAGACAATACCTGTTTCCATCTTCATTTGCAGTTTCAAACCTTTATTTCAGTGCTCCCTTGGAAGTGATTTGCATCACTTGAAACTTCATTTTAGTAGTCATCACGTCAATTTTTTTGGGTACTCCACCAACTTTGGTATTTTGGTCTTTCATCTTTCATTACATTGCATCTTTAGTGGTATTGTTTAGCAAGGTTTTTGAACGTAATTGATCCTGTTCTGGAATGTAAATCAGAGTACTTTGTTCTTCAACAGTACTACTGAAACGCAGAAGTAATGAAGTAACAATGAATCACTAACAAAGAAGAGAAGATAGTGTATGAGTTAGTAAAGCATATGACTTAATTACTGTAACACACTCTACATGGGGCTACCCAATGTGACTGTCTGGATGATGCAGCTGGTACAGAATGCAGCGGCCCATCTCCTGATGGGTACGGGCTGCTGAGAGCACATAACACCAGTGCTCCATCCTCTGCACTGATAGCCTGTTGCCTACTGGGCCCAATTCAAGGTGTTGGTGCTGACTTATAATGACCTACATGGATTGGCCCTCACCTATCTACAGGACCGCCTCACTCCCCAGGTTCTGGAACGACTGTTGTGGTTGACCAGGGACATCTTTTTGAAGGTCCCCCGTGTTTGGTGGGGGGTCACATTGGAGAGGGTGTTCTCTGTTGTTGCACCTTGGTTGTGGAACTTCCACCCGGCCAAGGTTCTTTTGGCCCGGGACCTTCCCTCCTTAGGCATTAGTATAGAACCTGGTTATTCTACCAGGCTTTTGGGGAGAATGATGAGTAGGGGGAGGGAGGGATGGGATAGGTTTGGGGGGTGATGGTTTTATTGCTATTGTTTTAAGTTATGTGTATATTTTATGCTTTTATATTGTATGCTGCCCTGAGCTGCCTGGGGTTGGAGGGGGAGGGGGGGAGAATAGGAATTTTTAATAATAAATAAATAAATAAATAAATAAAATAAAATAAAATAAAATGGTATACTGGTGCACTTCCATCAACCACATATGAAAGAAAACCTTGTCTTGTTTTGCTTTAAGTCTAAAAAGGGAAGCAATAAAGGGATTTTCTTACCAGGTGATAAGTACAAAATTCATACTAAGGATAACATTCATTATTAAAATCAGTGGGGGCTGAGATGTTAACTTTAATGGAGAGAAGGTTGTACCCTAAGAGTAATATTGAAAGAACACATCAAATTCCTGCTGTAATAAAAATTGTTAAGTTAGAACAATAGAGAAATTGAGAGGCTCCTCCACTTGGCAAAACACCTCAGTCTACAGTTCAGGAAAACTTTCTTTGTGGACAATAGCCTAGAGTGAAAAAATAAAAAGCTCATAGAAATGGAGATTAAAATGAGAAGCAACAACATTAAATACTCTAAGAAAACAGAATTCAAAGGCAAAGTAAAATAATTCACCAGCCCAAAAGCTATATTAAGCTTAGTAGACTGTCAGTTACTTGAAAGAGAGAGACAATACCTCAGATACAAGAGACACCCTTACTACAAAAATTATCCATGGTATTATAATATTTCTTCAGCAAGGACATAAGGACCTTCAGTAAAAAACAAAGAAACCTAAAATATATATAAATGTTTCAAATAACAGGTGCATAAACAATACACCTACATCTTGTCTCGTATTGGAATGTCATTAAATAGATAAGTTTCCTACCTGAACAAAAACAATTAAAAAATCTCAAGAGTCAACTGATAAACTTAAATCTGAGGTTCTTGGACTTTTTGGACCAACAGTCTGGTGCCCACCATCAGAACTTCTTATAAGCTTACCAGAGAAGCCCACAACATAGGGTAATTTTAGACATGACAAGTCCACAGGCCCACCACGCCCAACCACGGAAATGAATCCTGGTCAGGAATCAGACTGGCTGTCCTTTAGATGTGCCAGTCTGATTCTGGAGGGGGATTGGGGAGGGGGCAGGGCTGCGCAATGTGCAGCTGAATGACCTGGCCCCCGGCGCTCCCCCAGCTACCCACCATCTGGGATCCTGTCCCGTAGTTGGGACCATGATCCAGCTGGGCTGAAGGTAATAGACGTTACCTTCAGCCCATCCCTGATTGTGGCCAATGCGATCACGGTTGGGGCCCGATCTCACCACGATTCTGGACCTCCAGATGGCCGTTCATGCAAACAGGTCAGTGGTGGGAGGGGGGGATGGGTGTGCACCTGTGTAAACACCATGGGCAGTGGGTGTTTGCGCATGGTCACTCCTGGCACACAACCACCTCCACCGATGGGGCTATCCGGAAAATCTGAGGAGGCCTCACGGGTAGAGGTGTGGGGATGCTCGTGTAAAAGGACACATCCACTGCACAAGCACACCCATCCCCCTCACACCCATCCATGTAAAAAAAAACCAGACTATATTATCCTTAACTAGCTAATCCTCACAACTGAGGATGAGAAATAGGCTGTTTTTAAATGGACCATGATGAGTGGAGGTGGGTGTGCACCCATCCCCACAGGTGCACACCCATCTCCCCCCATACCCTTTCATCCACCTCAACCCATATTAACCCACGGATCATTGGAAATTGTAGCCCATTGCTCCATGGGTGGGTGATAGGTGGAGGTGGGCGTAGTGCGGGAACACACAGCGATACTGCATGGAGATCAGTGGGGATGTCTCATGTGTAAATGGCCATAGTGTCGTGCCCAAGACCACCCAGTGTGTTCATGGCTAAGACAGGAATTGAACCCTGATCTCCCAGGTCCAAGTCTATTCATTAAGCTACTCTGGCTCTCAGTGGAATACTAAATAATTATTTTGAGATTAGAGACATGAGGTTATATATTAGAGGTGTGCAGTAAGCAAATTATTTATTTTCCTTTTTGTTTTTGTTATTTTTTAAAAAAAACTTAATTTTCAGGGGTTTTCACAAACAAAAATATTTTTCTTCATTTCTCCCTCCCACCCCCATTCATTTTTCTTTTAATTGAATTAAAAATAAAAAAATAAAAAATCAGTCTGTATGCAAAATGGCCACAGTACCATTCTGCACATATATAACCCTTTTCCAAAATGGCACTGACAGTACCGGTGCCATTTTGGAAAAATATCTACATGGACATCATGCTCCAGCCGCTGTTTCTGCATGCGAAGTTGGGTTTTTTATTTCTTAAATTAAAAATAAATAAAAAATAAAAATACAAAATAGCCTCTGGGACTGTTCTGCACATGCTTTTTCAAAATGGTGCCCACACCATTTTAGGAAAGGGCGCACATGCGCATAATGGTCCCAATGGAATTAGAAGAGACACTGGGTATTTTCAGACATTATGATCCCACACTCAACCACGGTGAATGCCCACATGGTGAGCAAGGGACCGTAACGTCTGTTGGCCCGACAAGAGTTTCCTGCCAGATGTTCACCCCCGTGAATCATGGCCGGGAATCTCTTTGACCACGCAAACGGCAGTTCTGCCTAGAACATCGCCATTTACGTGGCCAAAGAGATTCCCACCCATGATTCACAGGGATGAACATCTGGCGGGAAGCTCACGTTTGGACAAGAGACGTGACGTTCCCACACTCAACCACAGGAAATTCACCGTGGTTGAGCGTGGGATCGTAATGTCTGTCCCCTGACCATGGCCCAGAATCAGCAGCTGTGCCCGCCGCTGATTCCAGGCCATGGCCAATGCCCCAGGGGGCGGGTGGTTGCTGTGGCTGCATTGGCCACAGCACCCTCCCGTCTCCCAGAGGGCGGGCGGCCAAGGTAGCATGGGGGGGTGGGGCTGTGCGGCGACATGTTGAGCCGTGTAGCCCCGCCCCCTCACCCGATTCCCCACTGGGATCAACCGGCACGTCTGTTGGTCGTGCCGTTTTGATCCCGGCAGGGGATCAATAGGTGGTTCTGTGATGGGGCCAATACTGGCCCCGTCATGTCTGATAACATGTCTGATTCTGGGACCCAAGACCTTTTTGCAAGTTTGGGTCAAAACAGTTGTTCATAACATTAAATGAGCTGAAAACATGTTTTAAACGATTCGGCCGTAATATTGATAATAGAGAAACACCGCCACCCCACGGAAAAGGTATTTTATTGTTTCAGTCAGATCTCAAATGCTAAAATATTTTATTGTTTCAGTCAGATTTCAAATGCTAAAATAACTAAACAAGGTTTTTTTTAAGGCTGTCAGTTGGAGTAGTATTAATCAAGATATTTCACAATGTAAATTCCAAATTGTTTTAAGGTATTTTAATGAAAGAATTCTGTATCGATTAGGAAATCTACGGGAGAAATTAGAGACTAAAGACTTTAGGAATTGTCTATTTAATTGGTGAGTTTGGTTTCAAATTATAACTAAATACACCATTCAGAGGAATAAGTAATTGTTCCTTTGAATTGTGTCTTAGTGAGAAACTCAAAGTCTTATAAATCAGTGTTGCTCTAGAAATTTCTTTCTAAAGTGAGTAGAACCAAGGCAGATATAGCACCTGTTCTTCAACAACTTCCTGAAAAGCATCCCTATATAAAATTATGTAGAATTAATAGAATATAATAAAACTTCAGTGAGGCTAATAGACTTAATTGGGTTTCATAGAGCTCCAGTGGAGCTAATAGACTCGACTGAAGTGAGACAAAGCTCAGGACCGGTAAAAGGTTACCATGATCTTAGTTCATAGAAGTAAGTAGGGGTGAAGTCAAAATAACCATGAAGATACAGCTGTGGAGACATGGAAACCAAAACCATCTTTCTTTTGTGTCCTCGCTTGGCAAGAGGCAAACTTCATGCTGATTGGAGGAACACCAGATCACCCCTGACCTGCTGGCCACTGATTGGAGGAACACCTGGAAGCCATATTGAAAGACTCTCATAAATCCTATAAGACTGGCGGGATATTGTTGACATTAGAAGAAGATCTTGCATGCTATGGAGACTTGCTGAAAGGCATAGGCCTGAAAGGACTGAGTGGGGTTTTTTTGCTTTAATTCTTTACTTTTGTCTTTTTCCAAAGTCTTTTCTTTTCCATTATTAAAGTTATTTTTATGCTCCTTAAGCTTTTACTTTTCTCTTTTGCTCTAGCAAAGACATTTTATTTTTACAGATTTTTACATTTTCTTTTATTTTTATTCCATTTGATTTCTTTTTTAAAATGTTTCACTCTTTTCAAACCTATTTGTTTTAATCTCTCTTTTTGCCCTAAAATGCTAATTCTTTTCTTTTGGTTTGTTTTCTTCACTCTTTTTAGAACTATTTTAATTCCCAGTTGGGATTTTCTAATCTTTTGCCCGAGAAAAAGGCAATTCCAACATTTCTCTAAATTTTTGTCCCTAATTGCCAACTTTTCTTTTCTTTAGGGAAGCACTGTATTGGTCCCATATGCAATTTTTTGCTTTCAATTATTTACTCAGCCTTGTGGGCAGAGTTCCCCAAGTGCTTCTCTGTCTTTTCCCTCCCTTTTGGGAGCTTCCATGCTTCTTATCTGTTGAGGGGCCACTCCTCAACCTCTGGACAATCTTGTTTTTATATTTTTCTTTATCTTTTCTATCTTTTATTTTTACTATTTTTTCTTCTTATCAAGCATAGCAGCAAGTTAACATCTTATCTTCTCCAGCAGGACCTCACAGATCCTGAACATCTCTTCTGGGACCGGTGATATCTGTGTGCTGAGAGAGATTCTCCAAGAATATATATGTTTGTAATCAATAACCTTTTTTGCATGCTTCCATAGTGCTTTTATATTAGTGTGTAAGCCAGTTTGGCAGGGTAATAAATTGTAGTATATAGTCATAATAATTGTCTATTGTGACTTTTTGGTGAGGAAACTTAAGCTTTACTACAGAGATCCCTGACCCTATGGTGGAACTAATTCCTGGGAGAATCTTACGGTAACATTAAAATGGATAGGCAGTTCATTATTCACTGATGTCATTCTCTGCCAAATATCTGACTTAAATCTGTATCTGAACATCTCATTCACTTTGGTTTGCCATGTTGGTCTGGTTCATTTGGCTTGTGCGGTATAGTTATTTGGTGTATTGCATGTGCAAAATAGTGCTTGATGTTGCAAACCAAACAAACAAAACGGAACCATACTAACAAAACAGAACAAACAAAATCAACCGATGCTCACAGAGCAGAGCAAATATTCAGTCTAGCAGTTTCAGATCAAAGTTGATGCATACAAAAAAGATATCCTCCTAGGATTTTGTTTCACATCTGTGCAGGAGGGAGTTCAGGAGGGTGCCCACCTGGGATATATTTCCATAGGATAGTAGCACCACTTTATCTTTGTCATACATCAGGCTGATACATGATGTTCAGTGTGCATTTATAATCAAAAATGTGTTTAACCAACCCCCCGAACAAACATACCTTTCAGAGTTGTGGTCGCTCTCAACTGTGAGACAAACCTCTCCTTCACTGGACTTCCATCCTTCTCCCTCTAAGGTAACCCCATTGCTATACCCCAGCCTCTGGAAGAACCTGGCTTCTGATGACCCAGTCTGGTTTGCTAATTCATGCGCTCTCCCTGGAGCATTCCCTGGTGGCCTGTCCAGCATAACCTCAAGGTCAGCTTTATAAAAGCTCATTTTTAACCAGATAATGGAAGACAAACTGTGGCTGGGGTGCTGAACTATTAATTGCCTACTCCTGCAAAGACTTATCACAGCACTCTGCCCCAGGGAGGGAGGAGAGAACAGTTCTTCATGTAGATTTGAGCAGATGGTGTTCTTTGGTGAAGGACTTCATCAGGAGAAAATATTTGTTGGAAATTTTCTGACCAGCATGTATTAAAATCCAAATTAGAGTGGTTGATTCCATTTTATAGTCACATATACTGATCTGTGCTTTGTATTTTTAACAGCAACTATGCCAATACCTTGAGAGAAAAAGTATATAGGAGTTGAAGGTAATGGAATCATCAACCTATGCCCTGTGAGAATTCATTCCATTATGTTTTTATTAAGTGGAGTAGCCTCTTTCATACCAAGAAAGGATAGCTGAAATGATTAATATTGTTTCATTAGAAAAACCACTTATTCCATCTGGAATCAACTCACATCCTTTCCTCCCTCTTACTGTGGACTCCTTCAAAACTCAATTTCTTAACAAAAGCCAACAAACCCCCCCCCCCCCCAAATACATACTGAAGAACCTTGAAATAAAAATATATTATATACACCTTAGATCTTGTGTTTTGCACTGGCCTTGAGGCAGATGATCTGTTAGTGGGGGAGATATTAACTATACCTTTGTCATGGATGGACCATTACCTCCTGCAGGCCTCGCTCCTGGCACATGTCTGCCCCCAGAAAGGTGCAGAACCAATTGGAATGGTTTACCCCCAGAGGTTGATGGAACCGGAGTGATTCCAGATGGCTCTGGGTGAGATACACTCTGATCTCGAAAAACATCTCATTGATGACCGTGTCATATTATGGAATACTCTGATGACTGGGACCATCAATTGGACGGCTACTAGGTGTCCGTTACCCATGCGGCAGCACCACAGGCCTCCTTGGTTTTCTGAGGAGCTGTGGTTGCTGAAGTGGGAAGGTCGGCGGTTAGAGCGACAGTGGCGTCATTCTCATGCTGAAGCCGACAGATTGTGCCATAGAGCCAGTTTATGGGCCTTTGCTTTAGCATCTTCAAAATCCTGTCCAGAGGAGCTTTTTTAGGTGGTGTGGGGGCTGGTCAGTCCAGCCTCCCTTCACCTGGGAGTGGAGTGATCTAAGGCCCGTTGTGACATGTGTGGATTTTTTTGTTGAGAAAATCAATCAGATTCACCAGGAGTTCGATGCTGTAATTGATATACATGAGGAACTGGAAGTTATGAAAGCCCCGCCTTGTCCAATTGTAAGGAATCAATTTCAGTCAGTGACACCCGCCGATACAGTCAATGTTCTTGGGGTAGTTAGAGCCACCTCTTGTGAATTAGATCCATTCCCGTCTTGGCTAATTAAATCTTGCCAGGAGACAATGGGTCTGTTGCTGACTGGTCTGTTGCTCCCTTCCGGAGGGCAGAGTGCTGGGCTGTCTTGAGGAGGCAGTGGTGCAGCCTCTTCTCAAGAAACAATCACTTGACGCTGGCTCCTCCACCAGCTATCAGCCTGTCTCCAACCTTCACCTTTTAGAGAAAGTTATCGAACAGGCTGTGGCCCAGCAGCTGCAGGGGCATAATTATCGTGTCGTTTTTCTTGATCCCTTTGTCAGGATTTCGACCAGGTCATGGCACTGAGGATGCACTCGTGGCTTTGATGGATGATCTGTACCAGGAACGGGAATGGGGTCATTCAACACTGTTGATCCTATTCGATCTATCAGCTTCATTTGATACCATTGACCTGAGATGTTGGTGACGCACCTGTGGGACTGTGCAGGGGTGGGCAGGGCTCTTCTAGAATGGCTCTGCTAATTCCTGACCAGAAGAACTCAGTGAGTGGTGCTCGGGGAATATTTTTCATCATACTGAGACCTCTTGTGTGCAGTCCCGCAGGGTTCTGTTTTGTCCCCTCTCCTGTTCAACATGTACATGCAGCCACTCGGTGAGGTGATTAGGAGGTTCGGCATGTGGTGTCATAAATATGCTGATGACACCCAGCTATACCTCTCTTTTTCAACAGACCCAGGCCTGGCAGTCTCTGTGCTTACCTGGTGTCTGATGGCTGTGGTGGACTGGATGCGGGCAAACACAGAGGTGATGTTGGTGGATACGCTTATGGAGATGGTGGCCCCCATCATTGATGGGGTCTGTTCTCCATTGGTTTCCCAGGTTCAAAGTCTGAGGGTGCTCCTCGATGCACAGCTCTGCCTGGATATCCAGGTGAAGGCTGTGGTGAGGAGTGCTTTTCACCAACTACACCTGGTGCAATGGCTCTGGCCACATGTCTCAGACTCTGACCTGGCCACTATCATCCATACTTTCATCACCTCCAGATTGGACTATTGGAATGCGCTTTAAGTGGGGCTACCCATGGTGACCGCTCGGAAGTTGCAGCTGGTGCAGAATGCAGCAGTCTGGCTTTTCGTGGGCCTGAGCCGCTGGAAGCACATTATACCAGTGCTCCGTTCTCTGCACTGGCTGCCAATGGTTTTCCGTGACCGAGTCAATGTGTTTGTATTGGCCTATAAAGCCCTAAATGACCTAGGCCCAGCATATCTGCGGGACCACCTAACCCCCCCCGGCTTTGGATCAGCCCCTGCAGTCATCCGGGGGTGCCTTGCTCGAGGTCCCCTGAGTCTTCCGGCAGGCCACACAGGAAAGGGTGTTCTTGGTGGTCACACATGGCTGTGGAACTCCCTGCCAGTGGGGGCCCTGCTGGCCCCTGATCTCCCCTCATTTTGACGAAGTTGTAAAACCTGGCTTTTCCGTCAGGCATTTAGCGAAGGAGATGGCTGATGGGTGGTGGGTGGGGGTTTGGGTTTGAGTGGGGTGGATGGGGGTGGGTATTTGGTACCTACTTTTTAAAGTGGTTTTAAGTGGTTTTATATTTATATGATGTGAGCCGCCCCGAGCTGCCTGAAGCAGGAGGGATGGGATAATAATTTATATATATGGAACTCACAAATGGATAGACCTGCCTCTTGAAATTTGTTATAGTTTACTTATTTATTTTTTAGAAATGGTGAAAATATAAGACAAGAAGATATTTTTTATTTTGAAAAAAATCTACAATTCTCAAGGAAAATAATTGAAAATTAATTCAAATAAAGGGATAATGGGGCCAATTCCACACCCTAGGTGTGCAGCGTGCAACCTACACATGCGCACATGTTTGCATATTCATTGAAGGCACATTGTGCCATGCGAAACCCACATGAATCCTCTGCAGACCCTGCTTGGGATTGTGACCATTGTAAAGAAATGGGTGTGCTCAGATCAACCATGTAATACTTTCCTCCAGGGGCGTTTACAGACAAAATAATGAACCAGAGTAGCCAAGGAGACAAAGTGTTAAATTATTTTAGACCTAGGAGATTAGGGTTCAAATCCTGTCTTACCCATGACTTCACAAACTTTAAAATGTGAATAATAATTATAATTGTGTACACCTGTGGTTCTGCACTGGCTCCCTGTAGCTTTCTGGACAGAATTCAAGATGTTGGTTTTGACCTATAAATCCCTAAGTGGTTTGGGCCCCAGGTGTCTGAAAGACTGTCTCCTCCCTCATGCCCCAACATGGCCTCTGAGTCAAGCCAGAAGAAACCTTTTGTAGGTACCATCTGCCCATGACGTTTTCATAGCTAGGGTATACAGAGGGCTGTTCTTGGTGGCTGCCCAAGATTATGAAACTGCATCCACTTGGATGTTCATTTATGCCCGATCCTATTCGTCTTCTGGAAACACTGTAAGACCTTTTGGACAGGTGTTTAGCAGGCAGGGATAAGGTTGTGTGGGCTTGGGTGGGGTGGGGGGTTAGGGGAGGGCTGGGAGGGACTCTTAGATGTTTTTTGATTGGCAAGGTTCCCTAAGCCTTTATGGAAAGGGCAGCCTATAAATTTAAATAAATAAATATAGTTGGTACCTGTGGAAAGCACCTGGTTGTTCTCCTATAGGACTATGAGTTGATTTCTGCAAGGCCATTGTGACATCTGTAGCACAAAATCAAAGCTGGGGAGACTTTTCCGTTGCTATATTGTGGTGTGACTACATAGTACAGGTGTTCAGACATAACAACCTTGAAAGAATCACCCCAACAGGGGGCTTTTGGGGTGATATCTGAAAGCTTCCCAAAACACCTCTAAAGACACGTGTCCTATGAACAACAATTGTCCTTTAGCATTTACAATTGTCTGGAAGGTACAAGGTTAAAATTCTATTCTATAAACAGGACCAGATTAAGGCCCTTTTCAAACAGATGCCCCC
>QEPC01009343.1:3335584-3345621 GCA_003113815.1 Sphenodon punctatus | reverse complement strand
AAAATAATAAAGGAAATGGAGAAAAAAAAGTCGCTGTTTTTTTTCAATTTTGTTTTTATGAAAAGGGAAACCAAGTTTTTTGGTTTTGTTTTCATAAAAACGAAATTAATTTCACACCCCTAGCTGGGACACATCACAGAAGGGAGTTCTGTGTCTCCACAGCTGAGCATCAGCAGCCACCTGCTTGACAACACAGGTAGAGTTTGGTGATAACCCTCTCCTCCTCCTGCCCCAGTGCCCCCCTTAAGTTACAGACCATGTGACTTCACCCCTGTTCTCTCCTCAGACCTGATATAGGCCACCATGGATTAGTAAGGCATGGGGAGGGAGTAATGTTGGGGTGTGTGGTGCGAGGTAGAGAGGGAGAAATTCACAGTCACAGGGAGAATGTGGGGACTGTTTGGGGCATCGCACACACTTCACGGTGCTATGGGAGCAATGGGCTCTGTGTGCCCAGTCCCCTCCCCTGGTGTCCAGCAACCAATGTAGATCCACAAAGCTCACTAGCAGAGGCCTGGAATTATGGGTCCAGCTCCTCCCTCAGACTGGGTGAGAAGAACAGTTCCCATAGCCCACACAGCTGCTAGGCCAGTGGAAATGGAGATGGCTGTGCCGGTGCATGATGCCACATACCAAAGGGCTGAGCTGGGGAGGAGCATATAACTACCAAGTGACAGGTCTGGAGAGGAGCAGCAGCAACTTTGTGCCTGCTCCAGGTGGTGAATTACCCAGTCACACCCGTTCCCATTTCCCAGTGACACCCAGAATGGGGTGGGTGAGTACTTTACAGGGGATTTCTGCAGACATTAACCCTAATGTTCCCTCTCCCGACCCATCTGCTGGGTACTCTGCCCAGCCCTCCCCACTGCTCCATCAGTGCCTGAAGCAGATCTTCCCTTGTCTGCCTTAGACAGAGGCTTGCTGGCTTGCCTTGCCAAGTCACTATATATGAGCTTATTTCATATTCTCACATAGCCGTACTCACTGGACAGCTTTGGAAAAATTCCCTGTGTCTCAGCTCAGCTTTCCAAGTCCGGAGTGAGGGTGGTGAGGTGAAGACCTACCGTGCAGGGGTTTTCTTGTGAGGGTGTTCTAGAGCTTTCTCTAGCTCTTCATGAGTGAAATTGCATCCTCTTCCCCCCTCACTCAGAATCTGTCCCATGTAACTAAGCTAAGCAGTGCACCTGCAGTTTCTCAACCTCATGAATGTATCCTTGTCTCTCCTGATGTTCACCTCTCCCTTGTCTCCTGCTTGCTTGTCTCTCTTAGATTGTAAGCCCTTTGGGGAAGGGGCTTGACTATAACTATTAATTGTACAGTGTCAGGTACACTGCTGGTGTAATACTAATGTTAATACAAGAAGAAGAAGAAGAAGAAGAAGAAGAAGGAGGAGGAGGATGATTGGCATTCCTGCAATATTCTTCTCCTTTATGGGAACCAGTTTGGGCCCAAATGAGAGGATTATTAGACAGAGAGATTGGGAGGTCAGAAAATCCAAGGCTGACAGGAACTGGAATAGTTAGGTTTCATCCCATGTAGTTATATGGGTGTCTTTCTTCAAGCGTAGCCATTTATATCTCCCTCCAGTACAAAAATATTTGGCTTACAGCACATTACAGTGAATGTTTTTACACACATACACATTTCTCTTGAATGTTTGTTGTTACATCCGGAACTTTCTGTGTGTCTAAATCACTCACACAGATCTTAAACATCTGTCTCTTTGAACTTCTGTGTAGAACTTCTCCCAGAACTTTTGTGTGTAAAAGGTTCTCCTGGTTATATGCTTTGCTCCAGGCAGCTGTGGTGTGGTCACTTGGTTTCCATGGCAGCCTGTCACATCTACAGCTGTGGCTACTTTAGGTTGCCTCGGGGCAGTGTTCGTGTGAAGAATGAATCCAGAACTTACATGTGGACTTGTAAACTCAGAAGATTGAAAAATCCGGAACTTTAAGGTGTGTGTAAAATACCCAGTGTTCTGTTTGGCTGCCCTACAATGAATCTTGCCAGTGCAGACTGCCATCAGTCCTGGGACACAAAGGGGTAGCCATATTGGGTAAAAGTGGGGCACCTTTTCCCTACCAGTGGCCACTTTGAAAATTAGTACATGCGCCAAGGGTTGCACAGGAATTTGGAGGGGTTGTGCTCAGGAAGAAGAGTGTCCAGATCATGGATCTATGCCATGGATCTATCCTGTCTGGGTGTGCCCTTACCTCTGTTTCCTTACCCTGAGCTCAGTGCTTCAGGGTAGGAATTGGATCCAGGACCCTGATCCAGAAACTGGAAAGGGACAAAATACAAACTTGATTTGACTTTCATTTGGCTCCCAGGCCTGGGGTCCCCCACTCCTTATGTAGGAGAATTGTGGCAGGTGTTTGGTGCCAGAATTCCAGCCCCTGTGGGCAGAGAGAGGGCAGGCATTCAACAAGGGATCTTCTGCATACCAAAGGCAGATGAGACTGCCCTGTGCATGGGAAACCAGGAATGACACGCCTAACATCTGAAACGTTTCAGGACAACAGGAAGCATTGCCACTCCTTCCCTTTTTTTCCTGACATCTTCTTTCCACAGGTCTGCATGTTTCCTCATCAGAAACTGTATCCATAAAAGTTCTGAGGGAAGACTGCTTTAGTCACCACCTCTCCTGTCCAATTTAACTGAAGTTGCTTCAGTCAGGTACTCATCTTGGACTCAACTGTGCAGATGATTAGGGAAAGTGGCAAGGGAGCATTACTGAACAGGCTCAGCAAGGAGTGGAGACAGGAATTATTCCCTGAGGTTTGCGTCGAGGCTCGAACTAGCTCAGTTCTTACCAGACAGAGGATTCCCTTGGTGAGGAGAGGTGCCTCAGGCAGTTAAGGGGCCCCCTCCCCTCTGCATACTATGGGGGAAAAAAAATGTGACACTGGTCCAGTAAGGCCCGGTTTGGCCAAACTGGGCCAGAGTCATAGCAGGACATCTGTTTGGGGCCTACCAGATATTTGGGACCTACCAGTGGGCTTGGTTCCTACCCCGGTCAGGTAGGAGGTTGAGCAGGAAATGTGGGCCCGGTATGAGCCCGCCTAACAGTCCTTGCCTGGCTCCTGCCCAGCCAGGGGAGAGCGGGAAAGTAAGGTACAAACGTGTGTTTCAGGCCCGACTCCTACTGGCATCTGGGAGTTGCCATGCTGGCAAACTGTATGGCATGGCAGTGGGGCAGAGTGATGTTGTGAACTCAGGAAGCATGTCACTCCCCACCTCCTACCACCCTCCCTCCTTAGTCAGATGAGGCTGCAGGAAGATTTGTTTCCCCATGTGGAGTGTACCTGACTGGGAGAAGCCCTCCCCTCCACAGTGTAGGACAGACATTCCAGTTAACACCCTATGTCCTTGGATGTAGAACTTCCATGTTTTGACAAAAGAGTTGGCATTCAGGCATCCCACCCCCCTGAAACCACCCCATAGAGAAAAGACATTCCCCATTACTGTGGTCACTTTAAGCATAAGAGCCCCAAATCACCAGGGGCTAGCTGACTGTGATTGCTTTCCGTGAGAGGGCAGATAGTATGGGTCCCCCCTATAACTATTAATAAACTAATTATTCTTTCAGATATCTACTCTTTCATTAAACTAATTACTAGGGGTGGGAATTCCAGTTCTCCTGAGATCCAATATTGCCGGTATTTGGGTGTATCGGCTTAATCCGATAAAACTGATATTTACCTGTACCGGCATACCAGATTTTTTAAATTGGCCGCAGTACTGGATTTTTTACATTGCGGCCATTGAAGTCAATAGCTGCAATGTAAAAAATCCGGTACTGTTGCCAATGTTAAAAATCCGGTATGCCAATACTGGTAAATCCAGTACCTGGGAGATCCAATACCGGTACATTCGGTATTCAGTATTCTCCCCGGTGTCCCACCCCTACTAATTACTCTAAAGATCAGTTTAACCTGGCATGACCTGTCCAGACCCTGAAAGAGGGTATTGGCAAAATCAGGTAACCCACTGAATTTCTGGTACCCAATTTGACCCGGTAACGATCGGGTACCATGCAGTATCTGTTTATGACCCAATAAGGTAACTGATGTCCCGGAATGTTGACTTCCATTTCCAGAATGTCAACTTTTGGTTCTGATTTTTTGACATTTTTGTTGATATAGCAACTCCTGACATCTATTTATCAAGTTTCTGTGAAATTTCTTGGCTATTTCCAGTCCAGGAAAACTGCTTCCAATTCCAGTTCCTTTTTTAGTTTGGTTGTTTGTTTGTTTGTTTAATTTTTCTTCCTAAAACATTTATTTTTGGGTTTTCCAATCCAGAAAATCAACTTTCCTGTCATGGAAAGTCAACCTCTCTTCTCAGAAAACTACTTCCAGTGAATTAAAAATAAAATTAAAAAAATCATGCCGATATTTCAGTTTTTCAATTTGATATACTGATTGGAAATTGGCAAATTGAAAACTCTGTACTGGAAATACCTTATTTTGGGGGTATTCAGGTACCCGATGCGGTAGCTGAAAAAGCTGGTATTACCCGCAGGTACTAAAATTTAGTTCCCAGTTCAGCTGTAGTCCAGACAAATCCATTCTTTGTTCTTGGCCTGTTGCTTGTCAGTCAGGCCTCATGGCCTTATTCCCCAGTTTGTCTATGCAACAGATACCCTCTGACAAGTATTTAGGAAAGGGTTGTCTGACTTGGTGCTCCCTCCCTTCAAGTTCAGGTCCCACTCCCCCTGGATTAGGCTGGCCAGGAGAGCATCAGTAGTTGGGCTTTCAGCAACTGTGAGGACATCTGTGTCAGTGAACAATGGTAATCAGGAGTTTATGCTCCATAGATGTCCCCTTATGAATCAGGGATGGGGAGAGCCTAGACTTCAAATGTCTCAAAGGTTTGGAATCAAAGCTTGCAACATGCCTTGTTAACTGTCATCTGTTCCTTCTATGGCCATTTTTACTTGGACGGGGGTGAGTGAGGGATGACTGTTTCAGTGCGGTGGGTGGAGGTGGGTGGGTGTCCCTTACATGGACACACACCCATCTCCACCTACCTTCACCCATCTCCACCCACCTCCACCCATGGGACCTCCTCCGGTTTTCTGGATGGCTCCATGGGTAGAGGTGGGTGGAGTTGGGTGGGTGTTGGGTGGAGTTAGGTGTTGAGTGGGAGCGCATATGCAGCCCCACCCATCCCACTCAGTGTTCACATGGACAAACACTGAATGAACACCCACCCACCGCTGGCCACTTACACTGACACTTCCTCGCACACACAAGCAGGAGGGGGGGCATCCGTGTAAAAACAGCCTTTGTTGTTATCATTCAGAATGAGAAGTTTCATCACAGAGGACATGAATATGGATCATGGGTAGCAGTATGGTCTCCTGAGTTTCTCTGTACTGGCTTTTCAGCTTGGTGATTTTCCTCTTGGAGGAGGGAGCAGAAGCAGCCCCTTTTCATAGGCTGGGTGGTCTGGTAACAGGGTCTTGCCCCTTTCCTGCTTCTTCTCCTTGCCCATTAAGGAGAGGGGTGGGGGTAGGGCTGAAACCCAATCTCGTTTTTTCAAGCTTCTCGACAAGAATCAAGAAAAAATGAGAATTGAGAAAAGTCCAGAATTTATCAATTTCTCGTTGAGATTTTTTTTCTCAATTTAAAAAACAAAACAAATGTGCATGCACAAAATGGCTGTTCAGCACATGTGCATTCCTTTTCCAAAATGATGCCGCAGCATCAATGTCATTTTGGAATAGGGCAGCCACTCTGCGCATGCGTGGTGGCCATTTTGCAAATGTTCAGAAGAGCTGCCCCTTTGGGTAAAGTCTGCACATGCACAGATGTCCTGACAGCCATTGTGTATATTCAGGGTTTTTAATCGAGAATCTCGCGAGAATCTCAAAATGTTAGCAAGATCCTGGTAAGATCTCACTAACATTTCTTGATGCTCACAAGATTCGAACAAGAATCAAATTTATGGTTGTTTCAGTCCTAGTGATGGCCCTGTGAATGATGGCAGCTCCACATGGCATTTCAGGGCTCTGGCCCTGTAATGATGATCTGGGCAGAGGATGATATTCAGGTGAGCCTGCTAGAGGGACTCTCTCATGTATATCACTACACCTTGTTTGGATGGATACCTGTTGTGTTAATTTAATAAACTGTTGCTGTCTTTTATCCCCAGAACTTCATTTCCTGCCTTATTTGGAGTTGTGCTCCTGGGGAGTGGCCTTCTGCAAAAAAATTGCATGTCCTACAATGTCTTGGACTTGCTATACTACCCCTACCCTTTGCAGAACTATAAAAGCCTCACTCACTGCCTGCAGGCAGTTGCCTGTGGCGGCTGATAAAAGCCAGGCGGTGACTGTTTTGGGGTTGTTCATGAACTGGTTTGGGGGCAGGGGCATGGGCAGAGGGTGTTGTTTGTTTGTTGTTTGAAAGTTGTTTTCAATTGCTTTTAAGTTGGTGTGATGTGCAGGGGGATGTGCAGGGGGCGATGGATGTGTTGGAAAGTTGTGGATGGAGGGAGTGTTATGCCCCCCCCAGTGAAAGGAGAGAAGCTTGGGCACATGGGTGGGGAAATGCCATGGCCCTTCTGTGGGAAGAAGGGGAATGGGCATGAGGACTCAAGTGTGGGGAGTGATACCATGCCCCCACAGTGAGAGGGGAGTATGGGCATGTGGTATTAATGGTGGGGAGTAATGCCATGTCCTCACAGGGAGAGGGGGGTATGGGCATGAGAGATTATGGGGAAAGTGGCGAGTAGGGCTGAAACGGCAAGCTGTTGCGGTAACTTTTTCCAACGGAAAAAACTCTTCTGCAATGAGAAGCATGGTGTGATAGAGACATTCATTCTGCTACTTTCATTCCGCTATTTCCACCATTCCGCTACTTTCATTCCTCTACTTCCACTGACAGTAAAAATAGTGAAACAATGTTTGTTCCGGCAGTTTCTATCTTTTAAAATTTCCACCAGCACTGTGAAGTAGCGGAACAATGCTTTTTCCGACAGTTTCCGAGATTGTTCTGACAGTTTCCGAATTAGCGGAATGCCAGCAGAATTACCAGAATGCTGGCGGAAAAGCACCGGAAAGTCATGGGCAATTATGAAATGGCAGAATGAAATAGCAGAACAGAAAAAACAGTTACCGTTTCAACCCCAGTGGGGAGTTGCATAATTGATTGTTGGTTTTTACGTGAAATTAGGTACAGAAGTGTGGGTGGGTGGGTTTTTTCAGTATTTTTATGTTTCTATTTTTAATTTTTAATTTTTTTTACTATAAGTTTCTCTGAGTCCTTCTTTGAGTAGTTTGGGATATAAATTAACTGTAATAATAATAATAATAATAATAATAATAATAATAATAAATGTCTCACCAGTGGTGGTACAATAATCCTACCTCAATCAAAAGTGGTGAAGTAGCTAATAACTACTACCTGTTTCTTTTCCATTGGTATCTGGTTTTCTTCAGGTTGCCTTTTTCTAAAGCTGAAACATATCCGCAAAAATGGATTCACTCTTCAACATCTTGGTACTTGATCTAACTCATTATGACTAGGTACTTAGTCCATCTCACTAATCAGGACTTTATTACCTGATTAGTGCCTGATGGGCTACCCAATGTGCCAATTTTCAATTGTCGGCTCAATTTTATGGCTTCCGACACAAATTTCCATCTGGTAGTGAAGTACCTCCCCAAGTTGAGGGAACTCCCTAAACTCCTTTTAACTACCTAGTCTCACACTCACACATACAATTAGGGCCAGCCTTAAGAAGGTCCAGAAGAGCTGATCACCCAGGCCCCATGATTGGAGGAGGCCCCACGAGAGGCCACTCCTTGTAACCTCAGGACCAACATTCTTGAGACCTCAGGATGGGTGATTTCTGCGTGACTCTGCAACTCTCATCCCACAGGGCAGCTTCAACCTGTGGGGCCCGTCCCCCATTCCCTTTACCTCACCTACTAAGACTGGCCTTGTTTACAGGGAGTCACCCCAAGGTGGGATGACTCATCATGGCCACAGGGTCGGTTGACTCATCATGGTTCGATATCTTGAAACTGATACCTTATATGGTTATACCCTTGAATCAAGCAAGCACAAAGTGATTGACTTGATCTGTATTAGGGGTTCGTATTGCTAGTCAGTCCTGTCTCAATTAGAACCTGAGGTCTGACTCTGTAACTAATAAAAAGAGCTTGGCAACAATATACTCAGTTAGGCCCGAAACAGCAAGCTGCTGTAGCAGCTTTCTCCAACAGAAAAAACTCTTCTGCAATGAGTGGCACGGTGCAATAGAGATGTTCATTCTGCTACTTTCATTCTGCTACTTCTGCCATTCCACTACTTTTATTCCACACTTCGACCGGCTACGAAAGTAGTGGAACAATTTTTGTTTCTACAGTTTCTACCTTCCACAATTTCCATCAGCACTGCAAAGCAGCAGAACAATGTTTGTTCCGACAGTTTCCTAATTTGGCCATCCTTGCATCTCTCTTTATTTGCTGGCTAGGCTTCATTGTTGCTGCCAAACCTGACAATTTTCCTAACTTACCAAGATCTCTCAAAGCCCCCATGGCTGAAATTAACATGAAGTGCCATGCAAAGTGCAAAAAGGTCTCAGTTTGAAGCAAGCTTATAGCCTGGATGCCGGTGGAATTAACAGAATGCCGGTGGAAAAGCTGTGTAAAGTCACGGGTAATTCAAATATGCCAGAGTGAAATAGCAGAGCAGAAAAAGGAGTTGCCACTTCAGTCCTATCTCCTTGGTGCTAGAACTGAGAGGTGTGGGGTCTCCTCTCCCCACAGTTGCATCTTCAAAAGCTACACTTACTGCTGCTCTGACTCTTGCTGAGCTAAAAAGAGAAACGCAAGCTTCCCCCCTCCTCCCAGGCTGCAGATGGCTCTCTGAAATGAATTAAAATGTGAGATGTTCAACACGGCAAATGAAGTGAAACGAGACTAAATTCAGTGCATAAAATCTTTATTGTGCCTTGGAAGTAGCAGTCTTTCTAAAGTGCTGCTCAGGATTCCTGTACTTCTGTGTTGTTGTTTTTTCCCCCTGCCCACGCAGTGCTGAGAAGTCTCTCCGCATTACCATGGTGTCGAGGACTTATTGGGGCCCAGCCAGGCAGCCATCTGTAATCAAAGAACTGAATTACCAGATGCTATCTTCACTATTAGTGCTTGTCATTAATAAAAGAAGAGTAAGATTGGGTGTTTCTACATGTTTCCCACCTACAGCGAGGACAAAGATAGCAACACAGGAACACACCTGAAGGAGGTGTTCACATGTGCTGCAAAATGTGCGGGTACCACCACGGCTTTGATGGCGACATCTCTGGGATCTTCCTGAGGGAATAACTCTCTCTGATTGCCAGCAGGTTGGTAAAAGATGAGTGATGCTGTCTGAAGAGAGGACAGCTCCTTCCAGTAGCAATTCGGTGCGAGCAGGGCTGATCTTATCACCGAGGAACAGCTGATCTGTGAAAAGCCAAGTCCAGAACTGGTGCCCTGAAGGCTGGCTCCACTGCACCACTGCCATGTTCTGCCTGGGGGCATGCTTTTTCAGATAGGGCTACTCTGGCTTGACCCTCAACTCAACCATGTCCTTTGTCCCACCTAGATTCCTGATTGGCTGACAGATAAATGCTGGCTGGGTAACAGCAGGAAACTGGGCAGATCATTTTGTCACTCCATCCTTCCTGTTCTCTGGACCTGCTCTGCATTTATATCAGCTCTGCTCTGCATCTGGTTCTGATCCTGCGGTAGCTGTCCCAGGCCCCACCACTGGATCATTCTGGTGAAACACAGAATGGACCTTATTCCAGTTAACATTTTGTCAAATCAATCAGAACTGCCAGAACCGTCAAAAATGGAATCCAAGCCAGGATTTCGTTACACCCTACTGTATTGTATATTCACTTTGCATTCTCAAAAGAAATGGAAAAAAGCACAAAGCCCCTTTTCCCTGGGTTTATTTGTAACCATACGAAAGGATTAGATGGCAGAATGTCTTGGCAAATAACTAGGAGTGAAATGAGATTTCACAAAAACAGGAATG
>QEPC01009343.1:3318447-3335484 GCA_003113815.1 Sphenodon punctatus | reverse complement strand
AGGCATTGATTGCCCCCACCATCAATGGCCCAAATGTCTCCAAGCTGACTTTCACCAGCCTGGATGGACAAAGATCTAATACCACATTAACAAATGATGAGAAGGCAATGTTAAATAGAGATGGGCAAACAGAACGTGGTTCGGATGTTCAGTTGTTCGGTTCAAAACCTGAGTTTGGGTTCAATGGTTCAGTTCAGCCGAGTTCGTTTTGGCTGAACTTGGCAGAACATTCAAAAATAGCGAGACCGAAATGAAATCAAAACCGAAACCTAATTTTTGACCCTGGAAAGACGTTTTTCCTGCCCCCGAACTCATCCGAACTCATCCGAACATGACCAAACTGTTTGGTCGTTCGAGAGTTCGGTTTGGACGTTCGGTTCGGTCCGAACTCCGAACATCCAAACCGCGTTTGCCCATCCCTACTGTTAAAATGATGTGCAGGGAAAGACGTGACAGTGGGAAGCAGCCCGTTGCCAGAAGCCGTGCCAGTGTGAACGGCATTCTGCTATGACTTTGCTTTCAAACGACAGGGCTGCCTGTCATTTGAGATTAACATATTTTACTCATATCTCATATCTGGAACATGCTTCCCTCATGTATCAATGAACTGCTTATCAATGTTACTGAATTATAATGTGTGACTGTGACCGGTTCCCTAATAAAGATGTTATTCAGTCACTCAGATGGCACAAAACTCTTCTCAGGGTATAATTGTCCCTTCTGTTCCACATACAGTCTCACAACATAACACAAAATGGCTATTTTCTCCCAACGTCTAGACAGCTGGTATTCTCTTTCCATTCCAGGATTTCCTCTGCAGCTTTTTCTATGGCTGAAGCCTCACACCTGTTCTTCAGGAATCCCTGTTGCTTGGTCTTTCCTAGTGAGCTTTGACATTTTATCCCTGACTGGTCAGTTACCTCTCCCTGTCATTCCTGCCCATAGTCAGTCTTCCTTCATTTATTTATTTATTTATTTATTTTAACAATTTAATACCTCACCCAACTTCACCACAGGCAGCTTGAGATGGCTGACAATAAAATCATATAAATAAAATATCATCACAATAAAATCATATACATATAAAATGACATTCCCATCCAATTTAAAAATATAACAAAACACAAACCCTCCCATAACTCCCTCTCCCCACTTCTCCTCACATAACCACCCTCACCTGTCCCTCCACCAAAGGCCCAGCGGAACATCCAGACTTACACAAGTGACAAAAAGTCAACAGGTCTGAGGCCAGGCGAGCCTCCTTCGGGAGAGAGTTCAACAGCCATGGTGTGACCACAGAGAAAGCTCTCTCCATAGTGGCCCCCTGATTAACTCAGGGGACCTCCAGGAAGGCACCCCCAGCAGACTGCAGGGGTTAATCCAGGACCCAGGGAGTCAGGCAATCCCGCAGATAGGTTGGGCCCCTGCCATGTAGGCCTTACCTCAGTTGGGAGGTTAGCTTGCTACAAACAGGGGAAATTGAGCCTGTTAACCCCTTTAGGATCATCTTAGCCTGCTACAGTGATCAAACCAGGGGTTAAAGAAAGAAATGCAACTGGAAAGAAGGGTACTGTAAAGACCACTGAGAAAAATTCAGCATCAAAAGGGTGCTACAGGCAGGGAGGGATGGGAAGAGACACTCAGTAATATCTTGTGGTTATGACAAAAGACTCACTTTAATAGGTTTGTTTTTTCTCTATTGGTCCCCCTCAGCACATTCAATGACAATCTCATTTTGGCTAAATTCTCCTGTGTTGTACATCTATATTTTTCCATCTCATTTTCTCTCACCTCCTCTATTTCTGTTCCATTACACACTGCCTGCCTCTCTGTTCTCCACTTTCCCTTTCCAACTGCTCCATTTTCTCCCTGGCCTGGAAACCATCCCTATGGTACTCAGACACCCTTGCACACCTAATCTCCTTTCTCTGTTGGGGTATCTATCTAATAGCTCTGGAGCTTCTTGTGCAGCAGCTGCACTGCCGATGCAATGTTGCTGTCTGACTCAGGCCTCAGTTATAGGGATGCTGGGATTGGGTAGGAAGAGGAAAGGCTTAAAAGAGGACGAGAGAAGAATGAAGAGATGGGGCAAAGAAAGACTGACATACAGGGAGAAAAGAGGATTGCCAGAGTGAATATGTATTTATTGTTTCTATGGTATCCAAGTACTTTACAATCCTCAGTACATTTCTATGAGGGCTGAAACAAAATTTCACCAAAACGGGAATTCAAGTTAAAATCCCAGTTCCTGATCCTGTCTCATTCAAAACAAGAATCGCTTGGTACTTTGATCAAGAATGTCTCGATCGACATTTCATTTCCCGATTTACTGATAATTTGCTTTCAGAGATCCTGTTTACCGCTTTTCTGTTTACTGCTTTGCTGTCAACTTCAAATCCCAAGAGGTAATACTGATGCAGTACGGTATTTCTTCTATCTTCTCTGAACTCCATTTTCCCTACTACTTCCTGTCATTAATTGGCTGGTATGCATATTCCTTTGGGGGCAGGTTAAAGGGTTGGCTATTTGCACAGTGATTGGCTTGGAAATGTGAAAACAAACTCGGAAGTAAACAGTATCCTCAGCAATGCAGCAAGTGATAAATGAATAGTACAAAGTAAATGGTAAGTGGAAAGCTGGTAAATCGAGATAGTATCGTGTGGTATTGCGAGGATTGAGAAATTGCGTCAGTATCCGGAAAGGGTTGGGAAATCAATTGTGCTTCCCAAGATGGTATAATTTCTCGTGAGTAAGTAACTGACTGCTCATTTCAGTTCTATTTTCTATCTGTGAGGATGCGCAGTGGTATTGGGTGTTTTTTACACACACATTTCTCCTGCATGTTTGCTGTTACATCCTGAACTTTCTGTGTGCCTAAATCACCCAGATCTTAAAGATCTGGCGCTTTGAACTTTTGTGTAGAACTTCTCCCAAAACTTTTGTGTGTAAAAAGTTCTCCTGGTAAACTGCTTTGCTCCAGGCAGCTGTGGTCACTTGGTTTCCATGGGAGCCCCTCACGTCTACAGCTGTGGCTACTTTAGGCTACCTCAGGGCAGTGTTTGTGTGAAGAATGCATCCAGGAACTGCCTCAGGACAGTATGTGTGTGAGTGTGAAGAATGCATCTGGAAAGTACTTGTGGACTTGTAAACCCAGAAGATTGAAAGACCAGCACTTTAAGGTGTGTGTAGAAATGCTCATTGTCCCATATTTGAGGGAACTGAGACACAGAGCAATTAAAGCCACAGTTCTTCGATCAGAGGTGGCCAGACAATGGTGTCTGCAATCCTCTTGATCCATGTGTGAACATCACATGATCTACTATTTCTCCTGCTGGATTCAACACTCCATGCCAGGACCTCTTCCTCTTGCTCCCAGATATGGGTCACCTGAGAAATTGGTCTCAGGAAAACTTTCCCCATAGTGCCAGAGGAGTTCTCTGAACCCATCAGAGGATCTCTATTTCTTCTTTCCCCACTGTGATCTACTGGAAATTAGCTTGTGATTTACCAGTAGATCACAATCTACCTCTTTTCAACCCCTGCCTGAGACACAGCACCCAGAGGGCGCTGGCACCAGTACTGGCCTGGCAATGCCAAAGGGGCAGGTTCAAAGAATACAGCATCTAAACCTGATTGCATAGAAGCTTCAATCCCATTCCCTCCTCTTGTGGCATTTATTGCCTAGTTGACCCTGTAGTTAATTTTTACCACAAGAGAAAGTGAGAAGGGCAGCTCCACCTTTAGGATCAAGCTCTGTTTTAGATAGGAACCTAGTGACACCCTAACTCTGGCTTGTGGTACATGTTTGCAGGGTCAGTACTATATTCCTACCTTCCTCATTAAGCAGGCTCATGAGACCAGGATCTCCCCCTTCTGAAGGTTATTTACAATGTCAGACCACCATTGACATAGTAAAGTCCTGGCCCGTCCTCACTTGGGCTTCTCTCCTTGTGGCAATCCCTTTGCCTAAGGCAAACTCCCTATTTGGGCCTCCAGTTAGCTCCTCTCTGAGGGAGCCTTCCCTGGAGGTCCCTTAGCAGAGGTTATCTGTCTTCCAGGCCTGATTCTAAGGGTGTGCAATTCATTTCCATTTTTTTAAAATTACTAAAACAATTGAAGTCCACACATGGTGGCCATTTTGCGCATGTGTGGTGGCCATTTTATGCAGGCGCAGACTGGCTTCACTTTTCCAAAATGGCACTGATGCTGCCAGCGCCATTTTGGAAAAGGGCTGTGCAGAATGGTACTGCAGACATTTTGCACAAGTGCAGTGATATTTTTAAAAAATATATTTTTTTAATAAAAAAACCCAGAAACAACAACAAAAAACCAAATGTTTTTGTTTACAAAACTCCCCCAAAACAAAGTTTTTTGTAAACAAAAATGAAAACAAAAACAAGAACAAATGATGGGTGCTGCACACCCATACTTGATTCCTCTAGTGTCACCATTACCTTGTTGTTCAATGCCTATAAATCTGGGGTGAATTATGTCACCCGAGTTCATTCATTTCTTTTACTCTAGACCCTCCAGGCTTCGATAGAATGCTTAATTGCTTCCCTTGAATGACACACATCCCAGAGACCTTGCGAGCGTCTCCTATCCTTCACCAGCTACTGTGTTGGTCGGGTGACTGCGCTCCATTTCCTGCAGCATTTCGGCTGCTCTGGTATTTATCAAGAGCATCTGTTAAACAATCTGGAGGGGAGCAGTAATGGGGCCATTAGTACGAGCATGGGGAGGGAGGGTATGCTGAGGCACTGAGACGGAGCCTCCTCATTGAGCATTTGGGGGTGCCGTTACCTTGATGCTTCAGTGGAGAACAATGTCATTAGTCTCAAAGAAGAAATGATGGGGGAAATGTAAGGTTCTTTCATATGCCTGGTCACTGGATCTGGAGATGGGGCATGGATCATCAGAGAGAAGAGAGTCTGTTTTGTAACTTGCAACCAATGCTCTCAAAGTGAGATGATTGTACAGAAATCAAACACAATTAAAATGATGCAAGTACTAACCCTGCCCTTGTCCCAAAGAATGGACTTCACAGTGAGGTCTTCTCCAAAGGGGCATTGCTTCCATGAGGGGAGAGAGGGGGCTCAGTTGAGCTTGGACCCCAGATTCAGTGGTCTTTACAGGACCCTTCTTTCCATTTGCATTTCTTTCTATAGAACTGCCTAAACACTGCTGGGAAACTTTCAGACTGGGATGAAGAGGGTGTGCGACCAACACTCTACTCTCCCACTCTGAAAATTTCTCAGCAGCGCTCTGGCCATTTGCAAAGTGTCCCATCAAGAAAGAAATGTTAAGAATGGTTGGGGTGGAGTGCTGTCCCCATCCACAATCACTCTTAAAACCTCCTTCCTATAGCTCCAAGCGAGCTATGTCTGGGGTGGTACTCCTTTCATAGGTAGGACCTAGGGCTGAGATGAGAACAAGTGTTCCTGCTCCGAAGGGCAATGCCAACCTTTTGGCAGTGCTTGCGAGTGTCTGTTCGTACTTTATCAGTTTTAGTTAATTCCATGTTTCTTCCATTTTTGTGTGATCATTTTTTTTTTTCACTGTGTGGGACTTTTTGTCACTTTCTGGGAATTTTATTAAAGTTTTATGGTAGTTTTACAGCATTTTTATGACCATTTCCAGCACTTCCCCGGTGTTTAACCAGCATGTGTTTTGGTTTTTTTTTTGTCTCCACAGACCCTGGGGGTGCATGAAGGGCACGCACTAGGCTTGGAACCAGCCTGTTGAAACCCTGTTCAACTTGTGAAAAATAACAGAAAATGGCAAAAACAGCGGGAAAGCCAGTAAGATTTTGCATTGTGTGAATCTCAGCAAATACCCTGCTTCTGAAAGAAATAGCAGTCACTGAGATTTCTCATTTTAGACCTGGTATGCCATGCCACACACCCTGGAGACCCACCTCTGTCTCCTCCCACTTTGGAGACCCTGTCCTTTTGCCCGTAGGGAGGCCCATAATTGGAAAATGAGACTGGCCCACCATAGCTTTCTTACACCACTGCTTCTCCACCTCTTCCAGCTTGTAGCTAATGCCTGCATTTTCGAGTACTCTGTCAGGTATTCAAGAGGCTACCCGATCACCAGTTGACTCTCCAGATACCCCAAAATTGATGATTTCAGTACCGATTTTTCAGTTTTCTGGTTACCGATCAGTAAATTGGGTTGGAAAACCAAAAATATAGGGACAGAGCAAATGACCAGTGAGAGATCAGATTACCAGTGTGGGCAGGTAGTGTGACCTGGCAGGGGCTACAAAGAAAGTACTAGCCCAGCCCTGGTTAGTGTTAGTTTGGTGATAGCAGTGTAAGGTGCTCTAAGACTGGTTGATCCCTCCCAAGGATTGGTGAGGTGTTCAGTAGGGGTGTGCACCAGGCCCCCATGTTGTTTTTGTTTTTTGTTTTCATTTTCATTATTACAAAAATATCATTTTTGTTATCTTTATTAACAACAATGTTGTTTTCATTATCGTTTTTGGTACTGTTATCATTATTGATATCAATATAATTATTAATATCATTATTGTTATCAATATCGATATCAGTACCATTTCAAACTAAGATTTTATTTTTGATATTGATATCGTTATCGATTCCCATGCACAATTAATATCTATCTAAATCTAAGGGAGACAGGGGAAGGGAAAAGGAAAACTATCATCTAATCAATTACCTATATAACTATATAATCTAATCTAATGTCTATAATATATTTATATATCTAATTTATACTACCTATCTAGATATAATGTACAGGAGAGGGGGGAGGGCAGGAAATGGAGAAGGTAAAATGAAGGGTATGAGGAAGGAAAGGTATTGGTAATACAATGATGGCTAGGGAGGATTTTTTGTGTGCAAGCACCACAGTTCTGTAAACGCAACCTGACAAGCAGAGGTCTCACAGAATGGAGAGAAAAATCCTGGCCCTTCCATTGCAAAGGGTTGCAGTGCCCTCCCTCGTAGTCCCCCTGATTGGTTGTGGGAGGCAGCAGGCATTGAGCAATCACAGAGTGCCATGAGACTGCTGGGATCTGCTTGCGGTGCTCATTGGCCAGCGATACAGTCAGCAGATACTGCTGAGCTGCTCGCCCCTCCCAGCACAGGCACAGTTCAAAAGTTCAACCCTGTTTAGGACTCTTAGATGTCTACTCCCTCCTCCCCTCTCCACATTTTCCCTCCAAAACCCAACTGCCAAAGCACTAATAATAATGATAACGACATTGTCTTTTTCGTTTTTGTTATCATTATCATTATCATTTTTGTTCTCGTTATTCTCAGTTGTCATTTTCATTATTACAATAACAAAAACAAAAATTACAATTTTTGTTATCATTATTGTAATAACAAAAATGACATGCACATCCCTAGGAAGGCCCTGGAGAGTGGAGCCTTAGGCTAGGAGGGCCTAAGGAACCCCAGGGACTACAGTCAGGGAGAAGGCCACCTGGGAAGCCTCTAGTGGAAGGTGGGGCAATCCCTTGTTCCTGGTGGGATCAGGCCAAGGGTGGAGGGCCTATTCAAAACTGTGAACAAATTCCCCAAAGTTAAAGCCAAAGAACAACATCTATGTCAGTGATGGGACATCCCACAGAATGCAAGGAGAAGGGAAAGCCACGAAGAAAGAGAGACCTTCCCAGAGAGTTAGAGAGAGGACAGCTGAAGGCCAGACTGAAGAGAAATCTTGAGTGAGCGTGAGACAGGATCAGAAAGGATGTTGGGCTGGGCTGGGCTGGGCTGCCCCACTACATTCAGCCATCCCTGCCATAAGTACAGATTCCCTGGTGGCTACTTCTGCAAAGTCCCTCTCTCCTGTCCTGCAAAAGACCCTTTAGGGTTTTACTTCCAAACACAAGAAAAGGTAATGAAGAAATAATTATTTTCTTTTTCCATGTCAGTGAATATTTTTCCTATCATCTCTGATGTGCTTGTAACATGGGTAGACAGATTATTCATGACCAGGGAAATTAAATATTATTTCATTTCCCCCCTTCTAATGGAATCAATGTCATCTCCCAGTTCCCAATTCTTTCCCATTACGGTTATTGTCTTTGCTGTTCTACTCAGCCGTCTGCTATTTGAGGTTTTTTTTCTTTTCTTTTTTTCCTTTTTTTTTTTTTGTAATGCCACTGTCATAAGATGCAGAAAAAATAATGGGGAAAAGAAATGGCATCATTTGCAAGAGATGCTTTTCTTGTCTTTTTTAAATGAAGGTAGTTTGTCCTTGAAAGTTGAGAGTATATTGAGAAATGGAAAAACTGGTAACTACTTCCAGTGCCAAATGAAGCTTCAAATGGGTTGTGAAGGCTCACTCCACTTGACCAGTTCCCATTTGCAAACACTCCCAGGCTAGATTCGGACATAGCACCAGAGCTGAACCCAATGTTTGTGGTTTCTACAGTATCCAGTAAATTCACCTGATTTGATTCCAGTTTGGCAAAGCAAATATTTGGTCCTGCTTTGCCAGCAATCTTTGTCAGATATGTCAGTTTGGTTATTTCAGTCAGTTTAGTAAATGGAAAACGGTAACAATTATAGGACTTCCTTCTGTTGGAGATTCATCTAAGGCCGAGCCTGCTTATCTTCCAGATGTGATGTAAGATCTTTTTGTTTCGCCACACATTTGATAGGCAGGGATAGGATTAGCAGGGTTTGTGAAGAGGACTTGGGGACATTTGGGGATTGGGGTTTAAGGGGATTTTTATATGTGTTTACATATTTTATATGTTATAAGTTGCCCTGAGTCTATGGGAAAGGTCAGAGTATGAATATGAATAAATAAAATTTAAAAAACAAATTTACTAAAATAACATAGCAATGTTTGGCTATTTATGAGATTTGGGTAGCTGTGACTGAACACATATACCATAATTTATCCCACACAATTGAGTTCATGCCCTCATCTCCGCTCCCTTCCCTTGAGCTTGTTCGTCCAGTGCTTGAGGGTATGGGCTAGATCCACAGGCCGTATCCAGGAACTGGAAAGAGGCCAAATAAAATTCAGCCATGGGCCAGATGTTCCCCATCCCTGGTCTAGAGTCATATATGAAGAAGACTTTAGAGTGAGGGGTATTTGGAATTCATGTGTGAATTCTGACCAAACTGCACCTCTAGACCTAACCCAGGATAGTCCTTTAAAGACTTTGTTAGCCTGAAGGAGCTTCTTCATCTATTTCTCTTAAGGTTCCCTACTAGACCTGTCATCTCCAATCTTTCCCTGGCCTGGAAGAAACCCTTTCCCAAATCTGCCAGGACGCAGAGGTCTCTTCCCCGCCCCTCCCAAACTTCTTTTCCTGTTGTCATGGGTTCTTCTGCAGCCTTTTGTCTATGACCAGTGGTTTTTAGAGTAGGTTTCCCAGCTTTTGTCCTTATGAATCATTCCCTTTCCCAGTAGAACCTCATCCCCTAGTCTTGCCTTCAGACAATAGTACCCCCAAACTTACCACAACACACAGTTTGACTAACTTGGACTTTCTTCTAAAGAGTGTGACCACTTGAAGTTGTCCATCACTACAACCATGGTTCATTAACTGATCAAAAATCTCCTCATCCAACCTCTGCCCAAGTTTGAGTTCAGTAACCTCTGACAGGCTCATCACAAGCCTATCTGTCACTCTTACCCCAGGATGTTCTCCCTCCCGATCGCCAAGTATTTTTCAAACTTTCCTCTCTGCAGTAGGGATGTGTGAACACAGTTCGGATGTTCTGAGTTCAGACTGAACTCAGTCTGATTGGATGTCCAAACCAAATCGAACCGAACTTGAAAATGGCCGAACAGTTTGGTCATGTTCGGGAAAAACATGACTGGAAGAAGGAGGCAGCTGAGGAGCAGAATTACTGGCACCAGTGGTGGAGACCAGGGGTTGTTTCAGGGCCAAATGATACTGATACCGAAAAAAAATCTTTGAATTTGGTATCTGTATCGATAGCGCTATTTTCAAATGTTCGGCCAACTTCAGCCGAACCGAACTCTACCGAACTGATCAATCGAACCCGAACTTGGGTTTCGAACCAAATGACCGAACATCCGAACCTCATTCTGTTTGCACAGCCCTACTCTGTAGTTGCTACCATTCAGTAGCTTATTTTGTGCATGAACCATGTCTGAACAACGACATTTACCTTGTATTCTTTCAGCGCCACAGCCCCTGAGTTCCTTGTGTTTGAGGTGAGCCCAGATGGCCTAGTATCACCTCTCTGTGCTTCTCCCTCCAGAGTTTGTGTAACATCTCAGCAAGGTGACCTGTTAATCTCCTCCTTTGCAAAGATTAAAGGCCCAGTTTCTTCTGACCTTTCTGAACAAATAAGATGCTGGAGTGCCTGAGAAAGGTCTTCTTTTATCTCATCTTCTGGCCTGCTGGAAGTGATTAGACAGGACAAAGGATATGCTCGAAGCCGCTGTAGTGCCAGGCAATCCTCCTGAAACAAGTGAACACAACCGGAATGAGGGAAAAGATGCAGCAAAGAAGAAAGCATCACCCTTGAGAAATGGCTACCTGTGTCCAGGGGCTTCTTGTTCACCTCAATTTAAATGTTTGAGATTTTTATTTCTTTTACAGGAAGCTAAAGTTAGGATTAGAGTTGAAATGAGTATCCATCTGGGTATTGAGGTATTCATGGTATCTGGTCAGATATGGAATGATATCCGGTTTGGTATATACTGGCTATCCGGTTAACCAGATTACTGAGTTATCACATTACCATTTACCACATTATCATTTAATTACTGTTTGATTTCTTTTTTACTCCCTCCCTATATCTTGAATGGATTGGTTATGCAGTAATGTGGTAATCAGTAAATGGTAATATCCGATATTTTGGTTTAGTGATTAATTTCTGTGGTTACACCAAATAGTTACTAAAGCAAGGTATCTGGAATACTGAATATTAACCATGGATTTCTTATTGCTCACTTCTAGTTAGGATCTTGGGTACTAGTGCAGGTACCTAAATCAATGGGGCGGATCACATGCCCTACGCATGCAGCCACATGACTTGCGCAGACACCATAGGCCCTTTCACAGGGCTCAACACTGTTCAAAATTAGGTCATAAAGAAGGTGCAATTCTGCAGCCATTTAGCACCAACACTAGCTTTCAGAGCTGGCATGCACTGGAAGTGCCTGCCCGCCATAGGAAGCTACAGTGCATGCGCCTGCTCGCAGCATCTTTGAAGATGCATTCTGGAAACCCCGATATTGAGGTTTCCAGAATACATCTTTAAAGAGGCTGCGCTAACCACCAATTCCTATGACAGGTGGCATGTAAACGCACCCTGCATGGCTTTTCCTAGCGGGGTGTTAAAGAACGTGCTTCCCTGGCTGCTCATCTAAAAGCAGCCTCAGAGAATCACACTCAAAGAATCTAATCCTGCAGCTCCTGGTTTTGGAAAAAATATATATTTCTCTATCTGTCCCTCCCCCACCCCCAAAAAAATGTCATACAGACTCAAGAAGCAATTGTACGTGGCCCAGGGAAGCCTGACAAAAGCATGAAGTCTTCCTTCATTCTTTCCTTTGTTCTTTCACTCCTTCATTCTTTCCTTCATTCCTTTGCTCTTTCTATCCATGGGAAACAAAAAAAGCTCCCTTCCCATCATCTAAATGGGCCTGGAGGGGTACAGCAGCAGTGGCAAAGCAGCCGCAGCAGCAGTAAGGTGGCTGTGATGTGACCAGGCAGACTGCCCTGCACATGTACCAGCCAACCAGACTAGGCTCCAGTAGTCCCAAGGTTATCCCAGATAACCTCCCCCTCCCCCATCCCAGACCACTGCTGCCCACCCTCCCCTCATGTGTCCGGTCTCAGGTCTCAAATCCCTGTCTGTAGAGGCTTGGAGCTGTGCCCCGGACACTGGCACCACCACTCAGACCTAATATCAGCCAATTTCCTCCTCCCCATGTCTCCTTCTGTGTCTCCCACTCCTTGCCATGCCACACACATTTCAAGCTGTGTCCCATTGCTCCAGACCTGCCTCCCACCTTCCTAATTGCCTACCCACCAATACTTAATGCTGCTGGTAGGCACATGAAGTTGGGTGGAGTAACTGCTGTCCTCCTCATTCCATGTTGTTCTGTTTTGTAGTTACATGTGCCCCAGTCCTGTTTCTAGCCCGTGTGCTCTCACTTCCCCCCATTCTAGTTGTGTTCCCTAGCCTTGATGTTCTCATCCTAGCCGTTAGGCACTGTGTCCCTTTCAGGTTCCCTGTTTCCCCCTCTGGTTTCCACTGACCCTTTATTCCCTTCTAGTTTCCAAGCCCTTGAACTCCTTTAGTTTCCAGCCTCCTGGTTTCCTTTTGTTTTCCTGACTCCTGGATCCCTCTATGTTTGAGATCTTTGTGTCCTTAGTCCCTTTTCCCTCCTGGACCTCAGTGATGAGCCATATGCTCTCTGAGGCTGGCAATGCCAGTTCTCTGTGATAAGCTTCACTCTCCCTCAGATCGGAGAACGGCTGGAGAGGTTTTCCCTTCCCTTATTGCTACCTTACTCTAGGTCCCAGGTTGCCTTCTCCCAGTTCTAGTCCTTCCCTTCAGCCTTCCTGTGCCTGTACCCTCATTCCCATGACATTGTGCCTGAACTCCCAAATCCCAGTTAAGCAAAATGGTACCCAAATTTTTGGGTGTTATTCATGGACTTTGTGGTGCATGAGAGACGGTTTGTGTTCCATAGTTTTGATAGGTTTTCTCGTTTAACCGGGTAACCATTTCAGTGATATATAAAGCATTGGGAGGAACTAGATAGGGCTGTTCCAAAGGTGGATGGGATGACTACTGGCAAGGCTCCAAAACTTTGTTGTGTGCTTCTTGTCCTCTGCTGCACCTTGTTTTTCATTTCTTGTTTCTAGTTAATTCTCTGGCTCCTACTTTGGTGAGGGTTTCCTCACTTCTGCCTTTGACTTTTCCCTCCTAGTTCAGGCTTGTGTGTTGGGTTTGTAAGAGACAAAGACTGAGGAAAATATATCTATGGGCTGAAGAAACGGATAACTCTGTTATTATTTTGCTGTTTTTTTCTCTATTACTATTTTGCTGGGTTTTGGGTGGGTTGTCCCCCATAGAACACTGTTCATGCTACATTTCCCACACCCAATCTGCTGCAAGATAGCTGGTGACAGGGAAGAGATTATTTGTGGGTTGGTGGAACCCTAACACACTGGAGATGAGATTTGAAAACTGGCCTATAGAAGCCATGCTGCCGTTTGTCACCATTTCTATGACAGGGTACTTGAATTATAAATATTGCACTATAATGGAGCAACAGTTCATCTTCTTCCTCCTCTGCCATTCAGGGCAGATGGGCTGGCATCTGGAGCAGCAACCCTAATCTGGTGGAATGAAAATAGTTTTATTCCAGTTTAAGACTGGTTTGCTATGCATTGTCATTGCTATTCCAAGGGTTGGAAGATATAATTGACTAGGTACTATTCAAGGGTAGATACTCTGACAGTTTGATTCAAAGGTCCTTATTAGAGCTGAAATGGGTACCTGGAAAAACAGTTAACTGTCTAAATGATGGTATTCAACCTGAATGGGTAACATCAGGTACTAATCTGTACCCTAGGGGCCATCCAGTGTATTGATTTACCATGTTCCAGCTTGATTTTCCAATTTCTGGTACCAATTTTTCAACTTCCAATACCAATTTTTGTTTTAGCTTTCCATCCAATTGGTTAAACGGTAAATTGCTAATTTTGTAATGGTAATACCTGGTATTTTGGGGGTGATCAGGTGCCCAACCTGGTACTCGGGCACTGATTAGGGATTCAGAAGACCACTTGATAATATGGATATAGCGAATGTTGTATACACTTCAGCTCATACTAGAGCTGAAAAAATGAGTAGTGGTTTTTTCCCTTATTCAATTAGCTTATAACAACAAAACAAAGAACAAAATAAATAAACAAATAAATAAATACCCCTAAACAATGGACAAAGAAATAGATCTCGACCATACAATATATGCATATCAACCCAATATGCCACAGATGACAATTGAAATGTTAATTTACATGTATAAAATGGACAGTGCCATATATCAAAATATACCATATTGGAAGGGGGAAAGAAGGAGCAGGCTTGGAGATGGAGGAAGGTGCAGTCCTTTCTAGTTTTGTCAGAATCATAAAAAATGTGGGAAAGGTAGCAGAGAGGTGAAAAACTGGGTGTGATGTCAGGAGTATAGAAGCCCTCACAATCCTCCAACTTACTTTGTATGACATATACATGGGAAGATATATGAGCTAATATTATATCATTCAGCCTACAGATTCAGTAGAGCATTCCCAGTTCTTCTCATCAAAGACCTCAGCTGTGTTATGCTGGAGGTATGTCACCTATTCTTTAGCAGCTAAGTCAAGCATCTCTGCATTCCATATATCAATCAAGAGTAGACCTACTATTCCAGTTCATCAGTTTCATTCTTGTTGCAATCAAAACTGCTCTGAGAAACTATAGGGCTTGAAATTTAGAGTTTCCAGTCTTGTGTAACATATTCACCTATGAGACACTTAGCTGTGAACTTTAATGTCTTGCTAAGGTCATGTTTAAAAGTTGTCCCATCACATCTGGCCAGAAAGGAGTCTCCGCTGGGCACTCTGAAAACATGTGCAGATGTTGTCTAAGGAGCCACATCTCACAAAGTTGTCATTGGAGCTAGCCCCTGACTTTAACAAGCGGTGTAGTGACCAATAAAGTCTACTCTAAAAAGAATTTTCTGCTGGATTAAATGATGATGGAGATCAATTGAGGAAGTTTGAATATTAGTTAGGGCTACATTCCACTGCCAGGGATAACATCCAGTTTACGGCTCTTCCTCTAATCCCTCCTAACTTTACCCAACCAGGTGGATATTTTCTGGTAGTGGGCTTGTTATTCTCAGATATTATTCTCTTTTTCATGTATCCCTTCAGGTAGTGCTATGAGGCTGTGAAGGGGCCTCTTCGATGGGACTCCATGTGGCTGAGAGTGACCCCTCTAGGAGTATTATGGGGCTATGGGGGTGTCTGTTCTATTCAGAGCTATGGAGCTGTGGTATTTAGAAATAAGATACTTCTTTTAGTTCAGTGCAGTGTCAGGCATTGGACCTGGGAAGCCAGAGTTCAAATCCTGCCCTAGCCATGAACTCACTGGGTGGCCTTGAACAAGTCACAACCTCTCAGCCTCAGTTCCCCACCTGTAAAAAATGGGAATGTGTGTTTCTGTTTGTGTTCCCTCACCTGTGTTAATCTTGGATTGTAAGACCACTGAACAGGAACCTGTCTCCAAAAAGCATTGCATACAACTGGTAGCACTATAGAAATTATAAGTAGTATATTCATTCATTCATTCATTCATTCATATCCCACCCTCTCTCGCCAATGGCGACTCAGGGTGGCTAACAATAACATGTAAAAATATAATGATAAAACATCAATAGCGCAAAAAATATAAATCTATTAAAATGAAAATACAAAAAAATCACAAAAACCTCAGTCTGCTTAAACAATTCCCTCCCCTACCTACCTAAGCAACCCCCCCACCTCGTCCCCCCCCAAGGTCTGAGGGAAGAGTCAGGCATTGCAGTTACGATGGAAGACAAGGTAATCCGGGATGAGGTGAATCTCCACTGGGAAGGCATTAGACAGCAACGGTGCGGCCGCCAAGAATGCCCACCTGTTGGTCTGCACCCGCTGATAGCGTGGAACCTCCAGGAGGGCACCCCCCGGATAACCACAGGGGTCACCCTGGGGCCCAGGGGGTGAGGCGATCCCCCAGACTGTGTAGGGATTTAAAGATCAAAACCAGCACCCTGAATTGGGCCCGGAAGACAATAGTTAACCAGTGCAATGCTCGTAGTAGTAATAAGTTTATTTCTACAAATGTGCATTGTCTAGTTTCCTTCCACAGAACAAATGACAACCTTGCAGTCTTTCCTCTTCCACAGAACAAATGACAACCTTGCAGTCTTTGCTTTCTGAGTCTCTAGAAAGAGGGTGCAACCCCTTCTAGATTCCACCCCCTCACATTTTCTAGTCAGCATAGTTTTAACTTCCAGGTTCCCACTTTGAGGCCTTGAATGCTTGCTGAGTATTCATAATTCATTTAAAGTGGCCCTAGTGAAAGCTTGCACTTTGTCTCTGCCAGCTGCTCAGGGTCTAGGACATTCTTCAGTGTCACATAGGTATAAATGAGCAACGAGAAAGCATCACAAATGTTAAGAGAAATCCTTGATGTCGCCCATTGCAAGCAGTGTGTTCACTGAGTAGGGTTGCCACCTCTCCAGGTTTTGACCAGGTATCTCTGGATTCTGGGAGAAGTCCTGATTTTTCCACATGATCTTGGACACCCCCAGTAACAAGCAGAAATTGTGACTTCTGAGGGAGGGAATGCAGGGGGTGTCCATGTAACAAAGGAGTTGGGTTGTAGAGTCTTTCCTATCTCTTTTTTTCACATGGCCCTGCCCCAAACGAGCCTCATGGTGGTCTGTAAGGAGTGGGGATACATCAGAAAGGGGTGTCCACCTGCCCCACCAGCCCCTTTGTCCAGACCCCTTTCTCAAGTGGTAATCCATGACGAGTGTCATGACATCACAATTATCTTTAAGGGGCAGGGTTATGTCTGAAAGGGAAGTGGAAGCCTCTTTTCCCTGCCTCCGCTGATGTAACCCAGCCCTCTTTGGGGGAAATAAACCCAAAGGGAGGTGGTGGTGATAGCCTTATCACCCAGAGATGAAAGAGATACCCACAAAAACTGGTACACCCATCAAAATCGTGTTATGTAAATTCTTTGGGGCAGATCGGGTACTAAATCCTCATGTGTATCATGGAGACCTGGCTGGAGGAGATAGCTGGACCAACTTTAGGGATCTCATTCCGGTTGGGTATGCCGTACAGCCCCAGCGCCGCACAGGCGGTGGAGGAGGTGGTGTAGCGATTATTTTTAGAGAGGACTGGCCTGTTAGGAGATGTCCAGTCCAGGAGATTGCAGGTATTGAGGCCCTCCATGTGATGTTTGATTTGGCTGGGGGCAAGTTACGGGTGCTGCTGGTATACTGGACCCC